>QWTY01058229.1:3181-16065 GCA_008033365.1 Pseudorectes ferrugineus
GACAGCGCCCGTGGGGACAGCGCCAGCACCTCCTCGGGCGGTGGTGGGTGGGTTTGGGGGGATTTTACACTCGCAGCATCTCCTCCTGCGCTGCCTGATCGCTCCGGAGCCGGGGACAGGGAGAGAGAGGAGCCGGCGCTGCGGGACACCGGGAACGGTGCGGGGAGCGGCAGAGCCACCGGCAGGCTACTCACCCTGGCTTTGTCCTTGCATCCAGAGGAATTAAAGCCCTTGGAGAGGAGGTCTCATTGTTCAAGCTGTGCTTAAGGGAGGCAGCTGCTTTCTTTATATCTCAAGATTCACTAAAGTTCAGGAAGAGAGAGAGAGAGAGAGAGAGAAAGAGAGGGGACGGCAAAGGGGAGGGACTGAGCGCAGGGCCCAGAGGCCGTATAGAATGACAATGGAAGGAAATGCTTTATCAAACCTAGAAAGCCAACCCTGCCCTGGGAACACAGAGGGAGAGAAAAAAAAAAAAAAAGAAAAAGAAAAAACTTGCAGAAGAAAAGCGAGTTCAGCTGCCCCGGGTCCCTCCCTTGGCAGCGGAGCCCTCCCCCCCAGCCCCTCACTCCCAAACACAATGCGAGCTCCGGTGGAAGTCGTCAGGCTCAAACACTTTTTTTTTTTTTTTTCATTAAACAGAGAGAAGTTTCAGTTCTTTAAAAAAAAAAAAAAAAGAAATCCGACAACCAAACCCTGCCCGGGAATGGGAATGTGACGCTCTTCCCCCTCCCCCGGCTGCAGCCGTCCAAGTTTCTATGAGTCAAACGTTTGCAATGTGTTACCGAAATGTTACCAAGCTGGAATGCAGCATCCAGAGGGTTCAGCTCATAAAACTTTTGTTTGTTGGCCGGGAGAAAGTGTCACCGGCACAGAATTCGGCTCTTCCTCTTCTTCCTTTTGTTTTTCCCATCCCGGAGAGGGTTAAGCGGTTGTGCAGCGCTGACACCCGATGACGGTGGCATTAACCCAGCGCTCCCGGTCCCAGTGGGAAGGGAAATTGTGCTGTTTTTAGTGAGAAACGAAGGGAAACGGGGCGGTCTGAGAGAGCAGGTGGGAAATGAGGGCCAGAGAGAAATAAAACTGTACAGACACAAAATCCCGGAATGGTTTGGGTTGAAAGGGACCTTAAAGCTCATCTTGTTCCACCCCTTCCATTAAATCAGGTTGCTCCAAGCCCCATCCCAGGGCGCGGCCAGACCTCAGCCCCTGAAGCACAACTTCCAGACACGACCTTTGGGATTTTGGGGTCAGAAAAGCCCCATTTCCTCATCGGACAGCCCTTAGGTTTGGCCCTAAGATGGGAACTTCCACCCAAGACAGCGACTTCCTGGGCCCAACTCCTTCCAGCAGCACAAATGGATCTGCACAAATGCTGAGGGACAGGGACACAGCATCACCCGCCGGGTCTGCGGGGAGCTGGGGCCACAGCTCAGCAGCTCTGCAGCTCCGAGCTTCGCTGTCACGGCGGGAGCACAGCCTGGAAGAGCTCGCGAGGATGATGAGCACAAGAAGGAAAGCAGGAGAGCGGGGGGGAAACGAGGGACTGTCCTTCCTGAGTCTTTCCAGGAGGTGGCTCCTTCCACCTGGAATTCCCACCCCCAAAACCTTTCCAAGGGTGTAGCCTTCACCTTGCTGAAGGACCTTCAGCTCCAGGAGGAGACAGTGATCTCTTCCTGCCTCACCCCGAGCCCCATCCAACAACAGCCGTTGGCCAAACATGGGGCTGGCTTCAGGTTTTGCCTCTGTCCGAGGGAAGGAAAATCTCCAGGAGCCAGGAGGATCCTCCCAGGAGCCTTCCAAAGGGACTGACGGACTCCACCTCTTCCGCTGAGGCTGCCCTGCTTTGTGCAGAGAGCACACAAACCCTCCCGAGAGAGGAGCTGGGCTCCCTGCCCCGCTCCCAGATTGCAGAATCACACTCAACCTGTCCTGGCAATTTCCAGCCCATCGCTAATTATCCTTTCATGCCAACGGGAACAGTGGCAGTGGAAAAGAAGGGCCGTGGACATCCTTCTCCCACCTCTAAATGCCAAGTGATGCCAGCCCTGGAGAAGTCCCACGGGTGAAAAAACATATTAATGGGATTTTTATGAGGCTGTTCTCAGATAAAAGAACCTGGTATTCTGAAACAGGAAAGAAAAAAAAGATGAAAGAAAGATCACAGGGAAAGATCCGAGGGGAAAGGTGATGGCCGTGGGCAAGATGGGCTGAGGAGGGAGCTTGGCCACCAGCCACGTGGGACTGAGGGCCCAGGACAGGGTCACACCTGCTCCAGGGCTGAGCCAGGTCCTGTAATGAGCTACAAACTTTTGCCTAGTTGGATCTTCGCATCATTTGCACGTTAGGTGTAAGGACAGGCAGGAACTGCCGAAAGCGAAGCTGCTCCAAGGCCAGGAGGAGATAAGAGACACTGCCCTGTTCAACAAAGAGACATTTCCAGAGCTGAGGAAGTGAGGCAGTCCTGCTAATTAAGATGACTGACCGAAGCCTCCCAGGAGGAAGAAAGAGGGTGAAAGATTAAAATCTTTGTGTTTCAAAGGTGAAGAGAGCAGGAGAGCTCACCTGGGAAGGTGGAAGGTGTCCCTGCCCATGGCAGGGGGTGGGACTGGATGGGCTTCCAGGTCCCTTCCAACCCAAACCATTCTGCGATGAGCAGGGTCCTGTTCATACGCTGGAAAATCCAGGCTGCTCTTTCTGTCACCAGCGAGGCCAGAGCAGGTTGCAGATGCTGTTTAGGAGCGTAAAGGGGCAGATGGATTTTGGAAAACCTTTGGGTAACAGTTTGAGCTCTGCTGAAAACCCCGGTGCCCGTATCTCCTTCAGAACCTCCTCCCTTCCAGCCCAAGCCCAAGGACCCAGGTTGTGCCATCCCGAGCCCGGTCAGACCCATCCCACCTGCCCTGACGTGCTGCCAAGAGCCCGGTGTTTGCTCCCAGCAGCCACAACCCTGCTCTCACACCCCCCGAGATCCCCTCCCTGCCCGAGCGAGAAGGGAACTGCCAGCAGCGCCCTCGGACACAAAGCAGAGCAGCCGTGGCTGAGAGGCTGCAGGAGCAGCAGCGTGGGCAGCAGATGCCCGAGGCAGGGAAGGGGAGCTGCCTGCAGCCACATCTCTCCATAGAAGGCAGGGAAGGAGCAGGTTTGTTTCTGCGGGAGGAGAAGAGTTACGGCTGTGAGAAACGGTGGCTAAAAATACCCCGAGGAGCCGGGAGTGCGGGAGGGCACTTGGAGAGCAGGGCACAGGTGCTGGTGCCCCACGTCTGGGGCGAAGGGGGCAGTGCCACACGTGTGGCACCGTGGCCTCCTCACAGCCGCTGCAGGGGAGGGCGTTCAGTGCACCCACGGGGCAGAACTGGGGTGTCCCAGCCCCACAGGCAGAGCCCGGCCTCGTGCCCGTGTTTTGGGCTCTGAACGCAGCCTGGCTCAGCCTCTTTGTTGGTAATTAGGACACAATTTGAGCCCCAGCTGTGCTCTGCAGGTTCTTCACGCCAATATTGGGATCGTGCAGGGAACGGAGATATCGACCCCCGGGGGGACTCAGTGCCCCTGAGCTCAGGCAAGGGCTCAGCTGTCCCCATCTCTGTCCACGTGACAAACACCAAGAACGTTTTGGATATGAAATGTCCGTGCCCCTCACACCTCTGACCCCAGAGACCTTCCCCGTGGGCTGCACTCATTGACCGAGAGCAGCCCTCACACGGATTCCTGGTGGGATGTTCCCACTGGCAGCTCTTCAGCCACCACAAGCCCCAGCGGGGAGCACGGCCAGGTTAAACTCACCCGTTCTCCCAGCTCTGAGCTTCTAAGGATGGAGGAGGCACCACCAACACCCACAGCGTCGCTCCACATCACGCCAGCACCGCCCTGGAGACCTCACCCACCGGCAGATCTGCTTGAACCATTTCCCATCTCGAGTTTCAGCTGGAGAAAAGGCATTTCGAATCATTTCTCCTCTTTTGAAGGGGCTGGTCCCTGTGGACGACTCTGCAGCGAGGGCGTGAGGAGGATCCTGCCTGGCCTCGGTCCCAGTAAATCACAGTTCAGAGACAGCTGAACTCCATTTTATGATTATTAACCCCAGCCCTGCTCATTTGTTTGGCCTGTCTGAGGCTATATATAGTGATGGGTGCAGGCATGGCCGGGGCAGGATTGTGTGCAGCTGTTAGACACAGCCCCCCATCTTCCCAAAAAATGATTTAAAAAAATAAAAAAAGCGAACAAAACAGGAAGATTATGGCTGGGAAATGAGAAGCAGCTGTGAAGAGGAGGGATGAGGTGTCATACAGGGAGGCCTGACTTCAAAACTTGCAGGAAATGTATGAGAAATTTCCCGGCCACTTTTGTAATCCATCATCCCCCACTCCGTGTCCCGTGGTGGCTCTTGGCTCCTGTCACAGCCTGCGAGTGCCAGGGCCAGGAGCATCTCGGGCTGGGCTCAGCAGGAACACCCACAAAAGTGGCTGTTTGCTCTTGCACTGCCATCAACAATGTCCTGCTGTGCCTTTGTGTCAGGCCCAAAGCACCACAGATGGATTAAATGTCACCAACAGGCAGGTGCTGAACCGAGGGAGCCCCAGCGCTGGTTCTGGGAATTTCAATAATGGAAAGCTTGGAACAGTGGTGGTGAAATGCTCTGAGCGTTCTCCTGTGCTAAGGGAGTGCAGGACAGGACCAGGATGGAAAAACAGAGGTGGAGAAATGTGGAGGTGCCTTGCTGAGATCAGTGTCCTCCTCCTGCCCCTTCCAGCCTCAGATCCTGGCGCAGAGCAGCGGGAGAGGCTGTTCTTCCTCATCGTGGTTCATTTTGGAGCTGCCAAAGAGGGGTAAACCAGGCGAGGTGAAGGGGCTTGGAGCACCCCAGCCTGGTGGGGCTGTCCCTGTCCGTGGCAGGGACATGGAACGAGATGAGCTCAACCCAAACCATTCTGGGATTCTGTGACTTATTCCCCATCGCTGGAGGAGTTCAGAGGTGGAAGGAGAGCTGTGGGGGAGGAAAGGGAGTGTGACTTACTCTGAAGGCCTGGTACCAGGCAGAGCGGCACCGGCACGGAGGAGACCCAGGGCTGGCCCCCATCTCTTGGCTCCTCACCAGTTTTCCTGCCTGGTTCTAACGGCACCCACGGCACCTGAGCCGCTGCTCCGGCAGGTGCTGCAGCAGTTTAACGTTTCGTCTGGAGGCAGAGCTCAGGGGAGGCAGCGCCAGTGCCCAGCCCATCCCCTGCTTTGGGTACGGATGCCAGCACTCCAGCTGGCCAGGTGAACCCGTCTGCTGACCTGGAAAGCGTCCGCAGGTGGAGCCTGGGGTCCGCTCCTGGTGCTACCCAAGAGCCTGCGCACCCTTGCCCTTCCACCCTCGCTCGCAGCTTCCTGTTTGCCCGGCGAGTTCGGGCTGAGAACAGCCCGGCTGGGTTTGTTTTCATGCAGCGCAGGCTGCTCTCAGCGAGGCAGCGGGAGCTGGCTTCCCCCGGGCTGTGGTTTCGGCAGCTGCCGGCCCCAGGCCCCGCCGCAGTCAGGTGTGCAGCGACCGCACCGCGCCGGGAGGAGCGCAGGGGAGCTGACATCAAGGTGCTCATCTGCAAAGGAAGGGGCTCCCAACCGAAGCGTGGTCGGCTTGTGGCAGCCCAGCCCTGCCCTCCCTGCCAGCTCCGAGCTCGGCCCCACGCTCCGGTTCTGCACCTGCTGCCTCCCAGTTGCTCCTCCCAGGGACAGGTCCTCGTTCTGCTTTCGGCCAAACACGGGCAAAGGTGTGGGATGGAGATGGGAGAGCAGATTCCCTCTGTGAAGGTGTCTCAGGCTCACCGTCATTTTCGCGCTTCCAGGGTGACAGGAGCTGTCAGTCTCCCTCCGTGGGCGCTGGGGAGAGAGCGCTGCAGTCACAGGATCACAGAGTCCTTGAGGCTGGAAAAGCTCTGCAGGATCATCGAGTGCCTGATCCCCACCTTGTCCCCAGCCCTGAGCACTGAGTGCCATGTCCAGTCCTTCCTTGGGCATCTCCAAGGGATGGGGACTCCAAACCTCCCTGGGCACCCCCTTCCAAGGCCTGACCACCCTTTCCATGGAGAAATTCCTCCTCAGAGTCAGGCAGAGCTCAGCAAGGCTGTGCCCCCTGCCCACCTCTAGCCAGGACCCCCATCATGTCCTGCTTTGGGTCTCTAAGCCCAGGTGATTTCCCTAAAGAGAGAGGAGAGCTGGGACAGTGGCACAGCCCTTGAGGAACTCTGGCTCTGTGCAAACACGTTTGAAACCCATTTGAAACATCTTTTCCATCCCAAATTTGCAGCGGCCTGTGGAGATTTAACCCCTTGTTTTGCTGCTCCATCTCAATCCCGCGTGCAGGCAGGAGAGGGAGAATGTGGGCAGAGAATCTGATTCACTGTGCAAATCCCCAGTCGGGAGAAGAAGTTTGATTTACCGAGGCCAGGGGTAGTAAAGAGCTTGGACAGGAATTTGCACTAAACCTTTGACACACAAGACGTTTCCCTTTCAGGCCAAGACAAACAAAGGAAGGAAGTGTCTGGGACTTTTAAAGCGACCTAGTGGAGACAGGTAAGGGCAGATAAGGGCTGAAGGAAGAGTGGGCTGGGCGAGGGAAGTATCCAGTTTTACAGATTTGTTGGAATCCTCTGCAAATCAGGCTGAGGGGAGGCGAAGCCACCTGGGGAAGGGGAGAGAGAGGCCGAACATCCCCCAAGTGCTGAGCACAGCCTTTCCGTCCACCCCCCGCCTTTTTTCCACTCACTTTGCAAAGCTTTCTGTGCCTGGGGCTGGCAGGGTTTCGATGCTCATCAGCTGCTCTGTGCAGTCTCCTGTCAGACCGTGCCAGGCTCAGGTGCTGCCCAGCCCATCCCTGCCACATCCCAGGATTTCTCAGCATTATTTTTGCTGTAAAAGAGTCTTTGCCCCTTTCCAGCACTCCTGGAATAAAAAAAGCAGCTGGAGCTGTTCCTGCCCTGCCGAAGGGAGAATGACGCTGTGTGATGGAGGGACTGAAACAGCCCCACAGGATAAAAACGCAGTTCTTCACTGCTGCTGTTCCCTGTCCCCACATTGCTCGTACTGGGGGCACGAGGGATCCTCGTATTCCCAGGGCTGGGAACGGGAGCAGCAAGGAGCCTTCTGTGGGACAGCAGTCAGGAAGAGGCCTGGCTCCCCTCTGGCTGTGGCATCTCTGCCTGGCTCCGCGAGGGCATCCTGCAGGGAAGCCAGGCCTCCCCCCAGCCTGGCGAGCGATGACTTTTCCCGGTGTAACACCCCTGATCCCTCATCCCTGTAAAACAGGATGGCTACAAGGTTGTCCCAGCTGACAGATTATAAACGCCAGGGTTAACCTTGCCTGCACAGGGTTAATTTTCCTCTCAGGGTTTCAGTTTCACCTGTGTGGTGACTCCGCAGGTCCCCTGCACGAATCCCTCCGGGAACATTTTGCTCTTTGACCTCGAATCTTTCCCTTCTCTACTGAATTCCTCCAGTTCCTTTTTAACCCTTTTTCCTCGCTCGAGATCCAACGCAGCAAGATCCAGTCACAGCATGAGGAGGCCCTGTGGGATCCCCGGAAGGGATGGAGGAGAACTGGTGAGATCCCAGGGCCAGAAGGAGCAGGGGTGTCCTCAGCGCTGTCCCCACAGCCACAGAGTCACTGACCCCCGTCCTCGGCCTTATCTTGCCGGGGTGTTTTGCACACTGTGAGTCATTAAACAAACGCCCAGGGACTGCTCTCCCTGGCCAGGGCTCCCAGGGCCCGGACCAAGGCTTGGATGAGGTTCCTGAGTCTGAGACCACGCAAACAAAGCTGCTGCTTTCTGGGTTATTTATAAAGCAAACTGGACAAATCAACCTTTCCTACCCAGAACGGTCAAGGCTGTGAATCCATAGTTCTCCTTTCCTGCGGGGACCTGGTTTGTGACTCATTCCCGGCAGACCTCGGGGGCTCCCAGCGCGTGAGCTGGGAACGAGGAGCTGCTCGCAGCGAGGAAGAGCTTGGCAGAGGCAGCCGAAGGCTCCCTGCAAGGGCCCAGCACGGTCCATCCTCCTTCGTTACTACTAAGCAAAGACCTGCCCAGAAAAGCCATCTGTGAGACAATCAAATCCCTTCAAATCCCAGAAAATTGGCTGGAGCACCATCTGGAGGCAGCTCCTGGAAGGTGTGGGCAGAGCATCGCCTGTCACACCTTTCCCGGGATGGGGACGGGGATGTCCCTCTGTCACCTCTGCTGGGGTGATGCTCCCATCACCGGGGACCCTCCGAGGAGCTCCCATCCCACCAGGAGCTACCAGGACACAGCAGGACCTGGGATTCAAGGCCCCTGAGCAGCACATCATCGTCCTGTTCTGTCTCTCTGGGACCAAATCTGTTCCTGGATGCTCTGCCCAGCCACCGGCTGCTCTGGCAGGAGGTCCCAAAATTAGGGTTTTTCACCCTCAGTCTCTCCTGTGTCCCTGGAAAGCGGGAAGGAGCCCCTTGGATCACATTTTCTCCCTCCAATCTGTGCATTTACAACCCTGGTGTAACTTTGTGCCCATGTTTCTCTGCTCTCCATCGGTTCTTGTCGCTGGAGCGCAGATGGATCTGCCTGAAATTAGGGAGTACTTCCCCAGAAGTCCTTGGTTGGTTAGTGCTGGGCTTGGTTTGTTATCGATTTTTCTAAGATTTTCTTACAAAACCAGTCTGACTAAAAGTATCTTCTGCTGGGTTTGACCACAACTTTGTTATCCCGCTCCATCTTTCCGATAACACTCGTGCAGCACCCGGTGCCATTTCCCTCTGCTCTCTGGAAGTGGAAATCATTACATTTTTAAATTCTGCTGATGCTGAGAAGAGCCGTGATTTCTAAGAAGCGATGCTGTGCAGGCCCTGACACGTTTCACGTCTCAGCACCGAGCGAGCCGCGCTCTGCAGCCCTCGGTGAAGAGCCTGGAATTGCTTTTTTTTGTTTTTTTTTTTTTGCAGGGATTTGCTTTCTGTAATCTGATCATTCATGTTGTTCACAAAGACAACTTGATTTTTCAATGCGTGATCCGCTTTCTCCACGGCCCATCGAGGCTTCCTGCACAATGAGCTGACTCTTTGTTGCCGATTCCTGAGGAATTCTCACCAAACACGGGCTTAGAAAACATTTTCCCGGCTGCAGCTCCGTGGCTGCTTTGGGATGCCCAAATCATCAGGGAACGTGTTTCAGGCTGATGCATCTCTGGGTGTTGTTTTTCCCTTCATGTCCTACGTCCACAGGATTAAACGCTTCCTTCCCCTTCGGCCCTCGAGGCCGTTCTCAAAGCTGGGAGCCCGGGGGCTGCTCGAGCAGGGCCTCCCTATCACCAGGATCTGCTTATCTGCAGCTCAGAGGAAATTCTGCTTGGCTGCTGCGCGTTCCAGCTCCGGATGAAACGATGAAAACGATGAAATGCCTCCTGCCCGCGCGGCGGAGCCTCCGCGCGAGGGGCTGGGGAGCTGCGCCCCAGGAGCGGCGGCTGGGAAAACAATCAGGGGCTCTCGTTTCACGGGGTCAGCGGCCACGGGGCCAAAGCCAGCCTGGTGCCACAGGACTCATCCAAGCCCCTCGGGGCAAGAGGGTTCAGGATTTCGGTGCTTCAGAGAGAGGGAGTCAAGGGACTTGATAAACATTTACGTGGGGAGAAACATCTCGAGACTGAAACATCAAATAAAATCCCGGCGAATGAAATACGATCACAAGGACTGGATTAAGCCGCTAGAAAGTCTGGGCAGGTTTAAGAGCTCACTTGTGTGGAAAAGGGGGAGTTTGGTATTTTCAAGTGTTTCTACACCACTCACGGCGTTCCCCAGGGCCTGGAGTGTGCTCGTGCTGCTAAAAATAAACCACTCAGGAAGGCTGCGACAGCCTTCTCAGGGCTTCAGGTGCTCAGAGCTGAAAAAGAGGAGAAAAAGCCACAAGAAAAGAATGGATGAGGCTGTTAGAGGTGCCTGGGTGAGAAATGGCCACCTCCAGCTCCGCTTGACAGAGGAGAGAGCAGGGAGCTGTTGTCTCACTGGGGGTAATTATGGTTTATAGAAAACAACTCACCACTGTCACTTCGTTTCCTGAAAGCTGATGGAGGAAGACTCAGAATTAGGGAGAGAGAGAGTTTGTTTTCTCTTTCTAGGAGACACTGCGTGTTTTTATTCTCCCCCTGCTTTGTGCGTGTGTTTAGATAAAAGTTAGGACACAAAGACTTTGCTGGATCGGTGCCAAACTAAAGCTCAAGAAAACAAACCTCAGCCTTCAAGGCCGAGAGGTTCAGTGGGTCGTCAGAGCCAGTCCTGCTCGCACAGGAAATCACATCATGTAATCTCTTGTTTGGGACTTTGGCAAAGGATAAAATCCTTCTCAGAAGGGAGCGCTGCCATTTCGGAGAGCAACGGCCCAAGAGAAACACAGCACTTGAGGGAGCAGAGATTTTTCAGGATCTCTCTGCAGAAATGCCCAGGCTCCATCCCTGGTTGGGAGAGCAATTATTTATTTCATGGCAATTAAAATTACCTTCCTTTCCAAACTATCTACAGAGGCCTCCACCAGCAGAGGTGAGAAGGAAACCTTCTCCTGCCCAATCCAGGACCTGTTTCACCATTCCTGATCCAATTCTTTAACCTCTCAAAACCATAATTTACTTTTACCCTTCCGCTCTGCAAGGAGACCACGGACAATTCTCCTCCATGCAGGGCTTGTCGCAGTCTTGGATGCGCTCTGGAGAGATTTTGTGCGAAGCCTTTCTTCAGCTTTCTCCTGGGCCATGTGGAACAGTATCAAAAGCCATAAAACTTTATGTATTTACAGCCTCTTCTGGGAGCACAGCACTCAGAACATCACTGTAGATGTAAATTAGCTGAATTATCTTTGCTCGGGATGGTTGGATCTTGCCCAATTACCGTTGCAGTTTCTCGTTCTCTTTGGTGCTGACAAACACCGCCTTTAAGTGCTTGTTCCACTGTTTTCCCAGATCCCAGCACCACATAATTCCCTCTGATCTTCAGCCTCTGTTCTAAGAGAAACCTTTGGCATTTTTCCTCGACCATCTTCTGTCCTCCCTGGGTTAGCGAAAGTTCCCTTCTTGGCTTTCTCTCACCTGAGTGAATTTAATCTTGCCCAAAGCACCTGAAAGTGTACAATGAATTCTAGTGCAGCTCTACCCTGTTTTTCCCTTACTATACTGAGATTTCTCTCCTCTGTCAATTACAATCCTCATCTGATCCATCACCTTTGAAGTTTTGACACATTTCAGCCTTCTTGGCACTACCCTCCGTCAGCTTCTTGTCTGGAGAACGACTGAGATCCACCGACTCCTTCCACATACAGAAACTCCTCCATTAATTACCAGCGAGAGCCGCTGCTGCTGCAATCTTATCAAAATCTGAGCACCGCAATTTTTCATTACTTTTATGCCACGATAGCAGGGCCACGTGCCTTTGGACCAGCTGCTGGAATCAGAGGATCTGATTTTGCCTCGTGCTCTGGCTTTCATCACCTAACAACACTGCAAATCCCATGGATTCTCTCTACCCTCTCCTGGCGGGTCTGGTCACCTCCCCATCGGTCATTTCTGGACTAAACAACAGCCACTCTCCCCACTGTGGATGAAAAGGGAGGGTTACAAACTCTCAGCATCCCAACCCCTCCCAGTGCTGCTCTCCCTGCCCCAGATGAGCCCCCGGTGCTCTGGAGCTTCCAGCAGCAAATGCTCCGGGCTTATCGGCCCATCAGAGCAGTTGGAAGACAGTTGAGTGTCTCTCGGGGCGCCGATAGCAGGGAAGGCTTTGCTCTGGGAGATAAGCTGCCCTCCCTGAGCAGCCAGGGGAGGCCGTTGGTATCTCGGTGTCCTCCAGCCCCTCCAGGCACACCCTGGGTGCGTGGGGATGGCGAGGAGCCGGGGCTGGGACTGGGGACAGTTAACTGAACCCCTCGCTATCATCCGCGCTCTGGTCCCTGCAGTCGTTTCTCTCACGTTGATCAAGCCTTTGCAGTGACCTCGTTGCCTCACCAAGCTGTAAACAGGCAGTCAGAGCCTCGTGTTTTTGGAGATGGATTAATTCAGGAGAGGAAGGCGCTTCTTCGGGCAGGTATTCAAGCCTAAGGTTTTGAAATGCACAACAGCTCCGTTTTCTGCTTGAGAGGCTGCCCAGCTCTCGCTGCAGGTTTCAGGAGAGTCTCATAAGCAGCCCCTGTCCGGTTTTGGGGGGAACTGGGAGTGTCTGGAGTGCAGCCGTTCCCTGCCAGCTCCGGCCAGAGCTCCCTGCATCATCCCACAGCAGCAAACCCAGGCTCAGGGGATTTGGAAACAAGGAGGGCAAAATGTGGTGAGGTAACAATGTTGGTTTCACAGCTTCTGTATATATTACATAAATAAAGATTTCCTCTTTCATTTTAAACACTGCCCAGTCCTTTCCTCGGGCCCTGCTCAGCTCAGTTGTGAGAAGGATGATCACCCTCCCCAGGCAGCACACGCTCTCTAAGGTCCTGCTCTGTTTTCCCTCCCTGTTTTCACCCACGAGAAATCACCACGTTCCCAAATATAGATGTTTTCATCCAAATAAAGGGGCAGGGGTTGGAATAGTGTTAAAAAATAATCCAGCTGCGAGGCAGAAATCTAAAAGTGGTGCAAAAGCATCGCTCTTTTTCACAGGCTGGGGAGAGAACGGCACTGCAACACCCCAGCAGTGTCATCCGTGGAAAGCCTCTGCCATCTGCTGGCACCGAGTCCTGCAGCAACGCCTGTGCTTGGGAGTCAGGGAACAGACAGGAGGGGAAAATGGGCATCTCTGCAGTTCATAAACCCTTTTCTAGGAAAAACATTACCTGTGTCGGTCTCATCAAAAATACTGAGGTCGTAGAATGGTTTGCATTGGAAGGGACCTAAAAAAATCATCCAGTTCCACC
>QWTY01058231.1:0-12382 GCA_008033365.1 Pseudorectes ferrugineus
CGCCCCCGCCCGCGCCCCGCTCCGGCGCACTCACGCGTTCCCCACGTGGATGCGCGGCACCACCTCGTTGCTGTGCGCGCTGGGCAGGCTGTAGCAGCCGCTCCCATTAGCCAGGAGGTCGTTCAGCTCCTCCACCGAGATCTGGTAATCGGCCATGGCCGAACCTCCGCCGCCAGCCAGAAGCCCCTTGGCGCTGCGGCTCCAGCCTTGGCCCGCTCCCGCCCCGTCCGGCGCCGGCCACCGCCTCATAGGCGGGGCCGCGTCAGCTGCCGGGGCCGGACCGCCGAGAGGAGCGAGCGGCTCGCTCCGGGCGCGCAGCGCTGGCGGTCGCTGCTCCGACACGGCCCCCGGCCCCGGCCCGGTGCAGTGCGGGGATGGAGCCTGCAGGCCGCGCCCCGAAGCTGCTGCCGGTCGGAGACAGCGCTGTGGGGAAGCCCCGGTGCTGCCGCGGCCCGCACGGGGGGCCCCGGGCGCAGTGCCGGGCTGAGCCCGCGGTTTCTCTCCCCACAGCCTCCTGCGGAGGTTCGCGGACGGCTCGTAAAACAGATTTACTGCATATGCTGTACAGGCATGAATTTTGTATTCTCTTGAAACTAGCAGGATTTTTTAATTCACAGCCCAGAAGACTGAATTTTTTCTCTTTATTGATGTCAGCAAGGACGTTGTCTGATCTTTCATTTTCAGGTTTCTGTTGCAACTACATGAAAGACAATATTCTTAAGAGCAACAATAAAATGTACAATGTGAAGATATAAAGATGGGGAACAGAGTTTCTGCAGAGAAAGCTTCCTGAAAAGGTTTCTAGGAGAAACTGAAACACATAGGGGACAACATGTAATTCCCTCTCTATTCTTTGCTTCTCAGCTTCATTATGGAATAATTATTTTCTAGATTTACTGTCACAACCTGAGGACAATTTCTATTTCTCCATTATGGAGAAAATGGGGAACTGTGGATTTTTTTTTAGGTGGAAAAATGTGATGCTTCAGACTGGGATGTGCTCCTGTTTATCCTCTTCAGCTTAAGAGAGAATGGAGAGGAGGTTCACTCATTAAAAAACTCCCATCTTCTCTGTGGCCCCAAAATAAATTTTTACTAAGTGGAATATACTCCCTGCAAATAAGATAAAATAATTTTTTTCCCCCTTCCTCCAGAAACCAGTGCCAAGACACAGGAAGGAGTGCAACATGCCTTTGAGGAACTAGTCATAAAGATCCTGCAGACTGCAGGTCTTTGGGATAAGAGCACAGAGCAGCGGGGAGTCCAGCTAAGGGAATCTTCAGCACAGCAGGATGAAGGCTTATGTGGGACATACTGTCCTGTTCCTTAAATGTACAGGTGGCTGTTCTGCCTGACTGGAGGGGACTTCAAAAAAAAAATGGTGTGGGGGTGGGATTCCAAGCACTAATCTGTGCCATGGTTGATGTGCCATCAGTTGTGCAGATCCAAAACACGAACTCATTAGCAAAATATGTTTTTATTCATTAACAAAATACAGTTTCTCCTTCCCTTTAGCACAACTGCTATCTGCGGGTATTTTTCTGGTAGCTCTCAGATTTTTCACTATTAAATCATAGCGCTGCTTAGAATATTGTGCTCTTGCTGTATGACATTCAACATGGACTTTTGCCTGAATTCCTCCCTTAGCATAAATAAGGCAGTATTCAATTCTGGAATATTATTGAAAAGCTTCTCTTCCCTGGGATGGCATGGGAGGCTTTTAGGCACCCAAGTTCCCTTACTGTAGTTAACCATCAGGAGTTACCCTGAGCAGTGGGAATAGTTTCCTAATTTTGGATGGTTTTAAAAAGTCAAAACTGCTACACGTCCCCAGATTTTAGCTGACTTACTAGTTAATTTTAGGGTTGTCATGAAAAGGATGTATCTTCTAACGTTTGTCAGGAAATCCCCCACTTGCTGTGCTGTGCAGTGCAGTGTAGGTGACCCTGTGCTGTTCTCACACACTTTGCACCGAGGGTCAGGGATGAAATGCAGGGATCATTCTGGGCTGCCTCGCACCCTGGCTCTGGGTTTGGCACTCGTTGTGGTTCTCTGCAAACCCACACCCTCGTCCTCTTCCAGCAACCACAGCGATAAAACTCAATTTAATAGAAAATGTGCTGCCTGTGGAAGACTTTCCACTAGGCTGAGTCTGTCACCAATACCATTAAGAAGTTATCTTTTTTTTACACTTTTAATGGCAATATTGTATTTTGCTAACTTACATTAAAATCACTGAAAATTTAAGGTGTACCTTATATGTAACTTGTGCCTTGCTTCTCTTAATGCATGTTTCTACTATTAGACTATGTTAGATCATAAAACAAACATACAGCTTTATTTACTGCTAGCCATTCAAAATATTTTAAGATGTTATGATAGCAACCAAATAAATTCTGACCCTTAGTTTTCTTTAAATGAAATCTGAATCTTCTAAACATGTTTATGTCTTGCAGACTATAAAAATCTGTTTGTAACCTGAAATACAGATCGAGGGTGAGATCAATCTGGCCATTTAATATTTTCATAAAATGACTTAGTTTGAAATGCTGTTACTGAAATAGTTTTTAAAATATTACACTCAGTTTTTCATAGGATCAAGGTACATCTGTCACAAATTGCCTCTCTAAGAAGCCAAATTCCTTTTGGTGGCTGTGCTGGCACATGGTTGCAGAGCTGACAGCCCCCTGCACATGGAGGAGTCCTTGTACATTTGCTGAGGCCACCAGGCTGCAGCACTGACAAGTGCAGAGACCTGACTGGGAAAAGTTCTTTTTTTTGTAGCAGTGGGAACAGAACCTCAATGCCCAGGCAGGACCATCCATGGAAGTTGCCATTTGGAGAGGATGGATGGGGGTGGAGAAGATGGATGGGGGTGACTCCTCTACACAACTTTTTGGGCAGGACGTAATGTAGATTCAGTGACACTGGTATGTAAGAAATGTGCTTTTAATATGCAACTTTTAGTTCTGCTAAATGTCATGGAACAAGAATAACATCATACTGTTAAGATATAAGGAACAAGACTGGTACACCAAAAGGTCTTGTTTAAAGGGCACAATACACAGGAAATATTAGACCTCAGCAGGCAAGTGAAAACAGGAACCAGTTACAGCTAACATGCACCTGTACAATGCTCTCCCCTCACACCCCCCAGTTATAAAGCACAGCTACTTCCACAATCATCTCTGCATCTTCTTAAGACCCACTGAAAAATACTGTATATTCAAGTCTCCTCAAATATATACAAGGTCCTCTAACAGTTAAGACTTCTTCTTCAGGCCAATTAGATGCTCTGGAAACCTTTACCAGATTTGGAACAAAAGTCATAAATGCTGGAAGGATGAAGATTTTGACCTGTAGCTCAGCTATTTATTACTTCAGGCTCCTCCTCTTAGTGCCCTTTTTGGAGCTGTTCCATTGGTGTCAGGGCTGTGTCCCACCAGGTAGCACAGGCAAAGATGTTTTGCAGAAACTAAGCTTCTTAAATGTCCTGTTTTAGAACCGTATGCAGTTGTTTTCATGTGCACTATAAAAATCTACAGGTACACTCACAGGTTGTTTAGCATTTGTCCTATGTCAGTAAAAAGAGACTGGGAAAGTGGGCATAAGCTGTGGATGAGCAGACTTAACACCTGTGCAAGACAAGCTGGAGTACTGGGAAATGTGATGGACATTAAAAACCCTTGTACAGCTGGCCTGGTTTTTAGTGCCTAACTGGGAAGGATTTGCAATTAATGCTTCTGTGTGAAGGGAAGCATGTTTTGCTGACCAGCCAGCCAGCTGAACTTCTGAGGAACTGACATGGTGTAACCACTCTCCAAAGAACACTCTCCCCACCCAGCTGAAGGAGCTTGTTCCCAAAGGGTACTTTATTCTGAGGTTTTAACTCTAGCCACAACATTCGTGGCTAGAATTGTGGCCGAAGGACAAACCTTCCATCTTGTCAGTGTCTCAGCACTAAAATGCTTTGGAAGTGTGGGACCCTCTGCGAAACTTCTCTGTAACAAAATGCATTATTTACAGTCTAAAGATCAGTAAAAGATTGGACTGGCTTCTTTAGTCTGAGTATCAACTTCTAAATGACAGCTGCTATTCAAAATTTTGACTCAGAAAGGCAGTGTCAGCTTGTGACTTTGTTGTTTTTCCTCATACAGTCTTTTTGTATTGCCTTCTAGATAAGACCAGCAGTTTTGAAACAAATTCAACATATTCCCCTTTTCTATTTCAAGTATTTACAAAACATTTTTATACAGTCTTTCCCTTCAACATGGTAACAAGCTATGACCTAACCCAGCTGACTGGCACCCAAAATGAATCCTTGTTTAGTTTCTCTAATACACTTTTCAGCTCATTACATGCACTCTGGAGATCTTCTTTCACCAGGACAGTGTCAATTAAATGGCCATACTGCTCTTCAATGAATGCAGCTGAATTAATAATTTCCTGCTGTTCTTCATCCTGCTGATCAACACAAGATGTTGGTATGACATTTACAGCATGTCTTTCTAGTTACTAGCATTTTAAAGTATATTAGCACAATGAGTCATTACTTTGAGAAATAACATGGAACAAAAGCCACTACCCATTAGGGAAGGGTATTGAAGATATTAAAACTGAGATCAAGGAGGAATATGCTACTGGTAGCTGTTCCAAAACATGCAAGGGACCTTAGGGAAGGGGGGAAATATCTTACAGGAGGGACATAAAATGGTGATGCTGCATTTTATGTACTTAAAGTTGCTGCCTAACCTAAGACATGGAAATCACACTCCTCAAAAACTGCAAAGGAATGCTGCATACATTGTCCCAAAGTTCAGTAATTTTGAGGGCTTACACAAAAACTTACCAAGTGAACTAAGTTCTGTAACATATAAATTTAAGTTCAGGTTACCAGAGTAATGACATTATGAACTCTGCTTCTGTTCAGATTTACACTTCACCAATTTGCAGCTGATCTAGGTTTGATCCTCAGAAGACATCCACAAACTGTGTTTTGTGTGTACACCATGAAAGCACTGGGTGACACTGGTGTGGGTGTCACTTTGGAGGTATAACAAATAGCTGGCTACCATTACCATTTGATGGGGCTGCTCATCAGAAATGTAACATGACTATTGGTTTATCTGAGTTCAGTAGCACCTTCCCTGCTGCAGCCTTGATGATGTACCCAGATCCATATGGAAGACTGGCACTTGGCTTCACGTTACTTTAAAACCTGAGTATATAAGGAGTCAAAAACTCCATTCTAAAGTTCCATCTGAAAGGCTGTACGTGCACAGGACCTACTTAGTGCCCCACTTTAACTCTTGTTGTCATGGAAGAGGAGCTCTTTCACGTAATAGAAGTGCTAGCCCAAATACTTTTTTCATGTCTAAAAAGAAGAGATTAGAAGTTAGAATACTTACAAGAGGGGCTGAGATTTCTTCTGACATGGGAGATTTTAAGACATGTTTTTTCTTTTCTGAAATAAGAGGCTTCACAAAGATAACGTAAGGCTTAAACTCAGGAGTCCTCAAGTGCTTCACTGCCTGTGAACAGATATTTTTTGTTATCAAACTTCTTTTTGCTATAAGTCAATGACAGACTCAGACTGGTTTCAGTAGTTTCACTGGTACAGGCTGACACACTGTGAAGTCCTGTGTACTACACATCTGACCACAGCAATCTTTTGCTCTTCAAACAAAGGTTCATGCCAGTGTCCTGGCTAGCACACGAGAGTGCCTGGAGCACGGCCTTAACAGCACACCTGCCCTGCTAAGCACTGCAATTCCAAGGGGCAAGGACATGGCAAAAAATACTGAGGAAAGTATTAAAAACCTGATTTCATGGGCAAGTTATGGTTTGCTTTGCTTAAGCAGCCAAACACTGCAAAATTTTAAACTTGGAATTCATCTGAGGTAGTAGCACGAGTCTTTTCCTAGCCCAGTTACAAAATCTGAATCAAAATTTCAAGTATTGACTCAGAGTATGGAGGTGTTAAGAGCAGGTCTACTGGCACTGCTTATAACCCTAGTGTCCTGGGGTGATTCCTAATGTTACTGAATTCCACATCTGTCTGCACCTGAAAATTGTTCCTGTATCTCTGAGATCCTACAAATGAGAGCCTTGGGGTGGGTGTGTGTGTGCTATGGCCAGCGTTTTTAAAATCAGAACTAAAATGAAAAAACAACTCTGTTCTAGGTATTCTCTCTCACACCTGAGCAGGCTGGGACAGGGATGCACATCAGTCCTACAGCAAGGGAAAAGTCCCACAGTGAGAAGTACTGAAGAGACATCCAGGCTGTACCAGCTGGTCATGTAGGACCTGTAACCACTGCACTGCTTTCCCAAGAGCCCTATTCTGTCAGCCAGCAGTAAATCACATTTGCTTTCTTTAAAATAAGCTGCAGAACTTACTTCAGGTACCACATCCACCAAACAAACCTTCTTTTTGGCCATCACAGACCGGATTGCCTCCAGACTTGTACCGTACAAATTTTCCTTGTATTCTCCATGTTCCACAAATCTAAAAAGTCAATACATTTTTAAATACCATCTACAAAAAAATATTAAGAATATTTAACTTAGAACATGTGACAGCTGTTTCCTGAAGTCACAGTAGTCAAACAGGGAGGAGAAAGGCAGAAAATTGGGGGTAGGTGGGTAGGGAGTTAATTTTTTCCACTTTTTTTTTCCTTCCTTGCTTAGTAGCAATTCATCATATATCACTAATAGCTAACCAGCACTACTGACAAAAAGGGGATGAAGAAAGGATATTTTTCACAGAAAACAGAACAAAGCTGGCAAGGAAATGGACTGCAATTCTCCCATCTTTTGGGAGACTAGTAACAATCTGAACTTTGAGGAAACATGCTCGGGCTCACAGAAAGTCCAGTACAGCCACAGATTCACTCTTCCACACACTTTCAGGTAGACTTGTGAATAAAACTTTTGACCCACCATATTAAACAGAGAGTGAGCAGGCCCAACTAAATACCTGTTACTTTCACTAGATTCAATTCTGACCAATCACAACACTTATGCAGGTTTAAATTCTAACTCAGGATTCTCCTACTAATGTTATTCCTAAATTGCTTCTAGCTAAATTTTTGAGTTTGCTCTAACAGTCCAGACTCAATAAAGAGCTTTTTAGTTAGAAAGCTTCTAATACAGCTAGTCCAACTTGTCACCTGATTTTAGCATACATATGATGTAAGATTGAACAAGCAATATTTTTAAACAGTCAATTATACCAGTATTTTAAAATTAACTCACTTGTTTTGCTGCACATCTGTCTCAAATGATTGCTTAGAAACAAAATTGTATTCTACTCCCTCTCTCTCATGACTTTTCCTTGACCTTGTTGTATCTAGAAGAGAAGGGAAGCAAGACATGGGAGATGTATCAGCCTTTGCAAACGTTTTCTCTACTTAGTTCTTGTCACATTTTCATGACCTCAAACAAGGAAGTTACACAGTGGCAAATTCAAATGAACAAATATAAATCAAACCATATAATTTTGTTTTAAACTCCATCTCAAATACTGTATGACCAAAAATGAAGTTGTTCTGCTCCCCAGAGTGCTGTAACTAACAAAAAAAATGAGGAAGCATCCTTCTTACACCTGGTGGATGCAGCAGAGGATATCCTACAGAAAACAGTGTAACTTAACTGTTTGGAATTCTGGACTCTCATTTTCTTGGAAAGCTCAAAAATAAAACCAGGAAATATATAAAGTCCTATTATGCTGCCTTTGAGTTTACAGTAAGAATATTGATGGCTGTTTTCCCAAGTACTGTGAAGTTTGCATAATTATGAGAGTCCCTTACTTTTGGTGTAATTTCTTTTAGTAATTGTTATTACTGCAGGAGAAGCTTTGATGATCATTCTACAAATCTGTGCCTGACCATAAAAGTAATGTCTGCTATTCTTTTTGTGTACGTGTTTAAATTCAAGTAGGAATTACCCACTTGAGTTCTTCTGCTAACTTACTGAAGTCTGCCTGAAAAACTTTTTTTAAAGGTCTTAAAAAACATATCAACAGTGCCCTCAATGTTAACTTTTTGGATTCAAAAAGTAGCTTGTTGGGGAATACAAATAACAATGGATTTTATGTGTGTGTGTCTGATAATTCCTTTTTTTTAGAAAATAATCCAGTAAAAGAAATTCAGTGTAACTCTTGCCACAAAGCCATGCAAGAATCATTAATTTCTCTCTTACTTTGACTCGCTTGTTTGAACAGCCTAGATATACTAATCAACAACTTAAAATCGTGCCCAAATTTTGATTTGGTTTATTGCTGTCTGCCTTTTTTTTTTTTCAAACTGCAGCTGTAATGCTATTCTGAAGAAAAATCACCCTCTTTTAAACACACAATGTTTTGGCAGACTCTTAAGATGCTAGTTTATCACACCAGCTCCCTTTGCAAGTCACACTCCATATTTTCTTCCTGTATTAGGTTTTTCATTCTTTTAACAGACACTGCAAAATGCAATCTGCCCACTTAGGAAAACACAATTTAAAAAACCCCATTGAGCTGGCAGAATTCCAAAATGCAGATGTACCAAGTTATGTAATGATTTATTCACTTATCAAGGGCAAACATAGTATATTACCATGAGAAAAACAATTTGAAGTACTTCAGAAATATGCATAAAATCAATAGTCAGAACACAAATTATCATCAGTGCAGATGGCACCACATTCATTAGACAGCAATTATGGAATAAAGACACAACAAACACAAGTCAGTAAATTTTACTCACGTGGAACTGCAACACCATACTCCTGTGGGTTCTCTGCCACAACTTTTTGCTTGAGCTCGCTTAACTTGGCCCCCAGGCAACCTAATAAAGTAAAACTGACTGATAGATTTCTGTGTGAAATGAAACACTGCAGAAAATAAATGTATTAGTTTCACACAAATAATATGATTCAGGAGTGTGCTTGAAGAAACCTCTTCATGAGAGACCTCATGACCTGCTCTGCCATATTCTGCTTTGAAGAACATCGTCAGGAACAAACTGAATTCCTTGAACAACTGCTGCACAATCATCTGGCAGACACTAAGTCAGAAAATCTGTAATCTCAGCAGTTGGTTCTACGAGATACCCTTGAATTCTAGGGCATCCTGGGAAAGTGGCTCAACACAAGGCTGATAAGCCTCCTGAGTTAAAATTGCAGGCAAAATCTTGATAGATAACTCTAACATCTACCTCTTCATCAACAGTTCTGACAGCCTCAGTAAATGCTGCAGTAACAACCACAGGAAAGTGAATCAGAAAAATGAGAAATAGTCCTGCATCATTATTTTTTGAAGGACTTGGGGAGTTTGATTCCTTGGTTTTTTCCTTTGTTTTTAATGTAATTTAAAATAAAAGAGTGAGTTCTGACAAAAAATAGAAAAACCATTTAAGAAACCCACCAGAACCACAAAAACTCCCAAACCAAACATTTAAAGAAAGCCTCTGGGAGTGCAGGATAAGGGAAGAGGGAGAAAAGGTGAAAAATTTTGAACCAACTGGGTATCTTACCAATCAAAACCACCAGCCTCTGCTGTTCACCAGGCTGTTGCTGATACTTTGTGACTTCTTCATATGTCAGGAACTCTGCTCCATCTGCCTGCTCTGCTTGCTTGCCTTCATTCACGTTGTTTTCCTTCTCTTTACGACTTAATCTAAAGCTCCTGCGTAAACCAGCTGTGCACAAAAACAGAAGATATACTGACATGTCAACACTTATCCAGATTTTCAAGCTAGTTCAGCTACAAGTTATTGTCTTCAAATATGAGTTATGCCCACAAATTTCGTTTATAATCAAATCAGTGCATATATGCTATTATTATAGGAGAAATGTTTGTATATGGGATAGAAAACCAAGCACCCAACCTAAAATAAAAACCCCTCACATAACCTTAAACTGCCAAGAATTGGTTATGCCAAAGTCCAATTATGCCTCTTCACAGAGATAATCTCGTTTACTAATGTATGGGAAATTAATATAAATAGTCCAGTTTTAACTTTTTAATGTGAAAATGGGATTTTTTTTGGAGGGTTTTATTTGGTGGGTTTTTTTTGTTTTCATTTTAGTTTTGGGTTTTTTTTGGGGTGAGTGTGTTAGGGAAGATGTAAGGGGTTTTTGGTTACTCACCTATGTAGTGTCCATTGAAATATCCTTCACAGTCACAGTCTTCTGTAAATTAAAAAGCAAGGGAGTGGGGGGTAGGGCACAGGGGAAAGGAGAGTGAGAGGGAGGAGGGAGATGTCTTAGACAATGTGTGTGATACAAGTCTGGCTCACTGGCAAGGAAAGGAAATTTTATATCCTGCATTGTTAGCACATACTTTTTTAACATAAACATCACTGATACCAAAAAAATACTTGCCTTGGCTAGTGGTTTGTACTTGAAAAAATCCCAGACTTTGATATTGAACTAGAGAATTTTATATCTTGGTATTTACAGTTCCCAGAGTTTATGCTTTTCAGCATTCATGACATTTGATTAGTGCTGCTGGTAAAAGTATGATACTCAGGCTTGAGTAAAAAAGGAGACTCCACAAACACAGAGCTCTTTTTTTTAATGAATAACTTTATAAATGAGTATGATTATGTAAGAAAATTGCCTCTTCTGATATTTCATTATCATTTGGGCTTGAAAAAAGGGGATCAGAAACGACAAAGATGAACTCTAACCCTCTTCATTTTGACCAAGTTAAATTATCATTGCTTATTAATTAAAAAGATAAAGATTTGATGCTTTGGTCATATGCATGTATGTAAAATAACATGTTTCAAATCCCCAACCTATCCCTCCTCAAATTACAACCACCCTCAAGGCCCTTAAGAGTGTGCATAATAAAACCATAATATTTAGCTGCAAAAAATTACATTGCAATCCTAAGACAACTACTGAGTTCTCAGACTTCCTGAAAGAGGGATACCTGGTTTGTTAACATTTAGGCACCTGTGCCCTTGCAATATTTACAGAACTTTACTCATTTTAAGGTGGTGGTGTATGGTTCTGGGATAAACCCAACCATAAAAAAAATAGATGCAGCTTAAACCTTTAACAAAAGGTGCCGGTCAAGAGAGGGCTTTGTTTTTAATGAACAGTGGCATGCAGGTTTGTACTCAAGCAATGCCAACGTGTACCCCTGAAACATTATGCCTACATTAAGATAAAGTACAAACAGCAATAACATCAATCCATAAGATCAGAGCTATTTTCTGCTGTTGAAGGCAGGCTCTTGTGCTTTGACAGCTGGCCATGACTGGTATGCTCTAATTACAGATTATGATTAGTACTTTCACCAAAACTGATGGAATACTAATACTTGGAATATGAATCTCAAGAAGCAACTGTAATGTGGAACAAAAATCAGAGCACACAGAATTCAACAGGAAATACCTGATATTTGGAAAGGGGTCTGGTACAGTGACATAGAAACTGAATAAGCCCAACATAGTTGCTCATAATGAAAATAACACGGAAAGCAGTCTAAATGAACAATGAAGACAAATCACTCTGGACTGATACGGGTGCCCTAAAATGTTAAACCCCAATATTTCTTTATTTTTTAAACATACCAGATACAAAGACTGCATTTAACTTGCTAGTCTTTGAACCTCACTCAGAAACCTACAGAACATGTAAATACATATCAGAAGACAAATCTTTTCTCTTGAATTGGAAGCAAACTTGGAAGTTATCATTACTTAAGTCATCAATCTGAATTAGATTAGTTTAAATAATAATTCATAAAGAAAATGTCCTAGGAACAATATATCTACTACTCCCTTTCGAATCACAGCAAGTATTTTGGAAAATACATTGGTTGTTTATATTCGGACAGAAAGTGAGTTAGGAGAGTACCTACCTTTGTCAGAAGACTGATCATCTATAGTTAGCATGAAAGGCAGAGTTGGGATGGTATTAAAAGATGGACAAATAATTGAGCAAAATTAGAGAAAATGGAAAAGAAGGTTCTTCTGGTTTGATTTGCTTAACAGGCTTTTCTATCTTAAAAAAAATACTGCAGTACAATACCCACATCAACTGATTCAAGAATTTTGGGCTGAAATTTAGCATTATAACCAGTTATCAGCTTAATTGTCTCAAAAACATCTGAGATAAAGCTTAAGCAGCAATCCTCATTACACACCTCCTAATTTGAATGCAATGGAAACTAATTTGGAGAAGCTTCATTTAAATCAGTAATGATATTTTATAATTTGATTGAGCATCTTCCCTCCTTGCAGCATAAGAACACCTGTATCTCATCATGCACCACGGGCAGAAATTCACTTGTATTACTCAAGAGGGACAATTTCCAGACTCCTTGTTTCCATGAGGGTGGCACAATCCTGGCTTCACACAGTCACAGGGCTTCCCCCCACATCAA
>QWTY01058236.1:671-15069 GCA_008033365.1 Pseudorectes ferrugineus
AGATACCAAAAAGAGCAAGTCAGTGCTTTTTTCAGGCATTGCATTTTTAAAGTTGTTTTGGCCACAAAGAACTTCTGTGGATAATGAGCTCTACTGAAAGCTGGCAGTGGCTTTTTTGTTCTTAGTTTTTTCTTTAAAGATAGTTTCAATGATCACAGAATGAACTCGGTCGGAAAAGACCTTTGAGATCATCAAGTCCAACCTATGACCTAACCTAACACATTCTCATCAACTAAACCATGGCACTGAGTGCCATGTCCAGTCTTTTTTTAAGTAAGTCCAGAGATGGTGACTCCACCATCTCCCCAGGCAGACAATTCCATTGCCCCATCACTCTCTCAGTGAAGAATTTTTTTCTAATTTTTTTTTCTAACCTAAACTTCCCCTGGCACAGCTTAAGACTGTCCTCTCCTTCTGTCAGTGGGTATGATGTAGTGTGCCACTGGACTTGCTCCTCATGTGATGGAATTGAAATGTGTTCCTTCTGTTTGGAGTTTTTAGGAGTTGATTGTGTCTTCATGAAAGAGTTTTCCTGGAGCTGTAGCCAGTTTCCTGCATTTTCCCAGAACTGGGTCTGTTCCCCTTCATGATAACATTTCCCTTCAAGGACTGCATAAGTGGTACTGAGTCTGTTGAAAGGGCCTTGGGCTATATTTAGAGGTAATTTTACCTTACATTTGCTATCTTTTGGCTACTGATGTTCTAAAATAGCAGTTTTGAACTGTTCTTGATTTTCCACTCTTAAGTAAAATTCTCAAGTGGGTATAGGATCCTTTGTCTTTTTTTAAATTACCCTGCCTGTGTCATCACATATGCAAACTTTGGGTGATGTCCCATTATAGCTGTATTTCTATAACTGACGTTTCTGCAAGAATTGAATTCTATTCTGTTTCTTTGAGAAATGTGGTTTTCTCTCTCTTGCCAAGTTAAAAAGTAATTTTTGAAATGTAGTTGAATGCTGCTTGGACTGCATTTATCTTTGCAGAACTGTGAATTCAGAGATAATCCACAAACCTGGCTCAAAAAGCAGAAGACAGTAGTATGTACTATTTCACTGTATAGGTTGAGTCCCATAAGAAAACACAATAATAGTAGTAATGTAAATTTCAGTGTTGCATTTATTTTGGAAAAAGAGACACAAAACAGTGAGTATCTGAAGCAAATTCCAAGGCAAATAATATATTAGTATCAACTACCAATAATGAGAAAGTAAATATAATTTAGGAAAAGCTTTATTAATATTCTGGAGTAGCTTTTTATAAAGTTTATTACTGGTTTTTTTACAAGTACCCTTCTAAACAAAAGTAATTTCACTTTGAAACAAAATAATTTTTGCACCTGCTGTAATGACATAAACACTGTGGGAGCTTAGTATTCCCGTTTTATGTTTCAACTATTGAAGTTTGTTCTCCTGCTTTGCAAAACATTAGCAAATCCATCAAATGCTCTTTTCTTCTTAACAAAAAACTGGTCCTGTCCTGAGTTTGTCTGACTTTTTTGGCTGAGATTTTCACTGGAACTTGGGAGGTGTTCTGCTGCTGTTGCAGAATGGTTCTCCAGTTCTGTCAAAGTAGTGTGATCCTTTGGCTTGCTGGAATCAGTGCTTTCAGAGATTGTATTTCCTGTAGGCTTTTGTGGGAAGGACCATGAACTGTATGGTGTGCTTTCATTGAAGAAACCTTGTGGGATTGAGAAGGAATATGCATCCTCGTCACTCTGATCCAGTTGGAACTGATCATCTGTTGTGAAGTCTGACTCTGTTTTCCCAGAACTGTGAAGATGCAGCAGAACTGCTGTAGCATTACAAGACTCTGTTTCTTCAGGCAGACTGTAGTTGCTGGTATCCTGTAATTCTGTGTATCCATCAGAATTTTTCTCATCAGAACCTCCTTGCATTTTATCTGCACAAGCCTGCTTCCCCTGTGGTAGCAAGTCATCTTGCTGTGTAATAAACATGAAATGTTTTTCAGCTGTGTGTTCAGGCAGCACTTGAAGAGATGATTCTTTGCTGGAATGCAGCAGTGATGCTTTTTTAACAACCTCATTCAAACCAGTATCAATGGGAGCAAAAATAAAGCCGTTGTCCTCAGATGTACTCATGTTTCTTCTTAATGTAATGTCTGCTCCACCATGATTCTTTTCAGGGGAGTTCCTGGCTATGTGCTCATCTGTACTTCCCGCTGGTGCATTTTCTTTTTGTTCTGTGTGACTGAAGCTGAGGGAATGCTGTGGTTCTCTGGGAAGCAGAGACAGCTGCAGTTCAGCCTCTTCAGAAGTGTTTTCTGTGTCATATGTGGGAAAATGTTTTAACTTAAGTACCGTGTTACCAAAATCTGTACTTTGATCGTGGAGAGAATCAGAAATAGAGTTTTGTACTGTTGACTCTGCATTAGTAAAATAATCAAATGTATCTGGAACTTCTTGACTTGAAGAACTAACTGTATCTGGATCTGACATGCTTATGTGGCCACTGCATTTATCAGTGTAAGGGGATGCTGTTTGACACATGGTAGTATCTGATCCATAATTAATAGTGGTTTCAAAATAGGCACTGTTCTCATCTGCATTTTTCCCAATCTGCTGAAGTTCAGCAGTAATGTTTGGAGACTCTGGCAGTGTTGAGAGCTTCTCATTTCCACTGTTTGTATTGGCTTCCTCTAGTGATGACTGACAGACTGGCAGGTTGTCACTAACATCAGGTTGTTCCAGTTCAGAGTCTGCTAAAGAGCTACAGTCACTCATTGTGAATGGAGTCCCTTCAGATGAAGAACTGTCACCAAATGTATCGGCTGAAGCATCTTTTTCATCTGAATGTATCCTTTTACAGTCATGCTCTGTAAGGGGAGAGTTTTCTATTGTTTCATAGATGCTTAAATTCTCAGTATCTGCATCTCTTCTGGAGCTACCGGCTGAAATAAAATCTCCAACATCACTAGATGTATTTTTGTTGCCGTTTAGACCAAGTTGTTCTTCACAGCTTTGCCTTCCCTGCATAAATTTTGTAGTGTGCCTGGGTTCATTATGTGAAACAATACCTTTTCTTTCTGGAGAATCTGGTGTAGCTTTTGTAATCTCAGACTGCAGCAGACCAGAGCAGTTGCTTACTTTGCTGTTTGGTGTTACTTCATTGCTGTTCTGGTAATCTGTCCTTACAGAACATAGTCCATTATCATAAACATTTATACTTTCATAATTGTCAATACTAGTTTCGACTTTTGAAAACACTGGTATTTTCTTCATGTTGATCTCTGTATTGCTTTGTCTCTGGTACTCTGCTTCGGGATTTGGTGGATGTATGCCACTACCAGTGACATTTTCATACAAAGTAGAAGTTTCTGTAGGAAAAATGTGGGTGTTTCTTAAAGAATTCTTATCATAAAATAAGACATTATGCTGTGTGTTTGTTGGCTTGCTTGCAGAAGACTCTCTGCTCAAGGTTTCATCTGAAAAAGCTTGATTAGAATAAGTGTGTTCTGAACTTGAATTTTTATTCCTGCGCATGAGTCTCCACAGGTTCTCCAGGTAGGGTCTAGCAAAAGCACCCAGACAAAAAGCACAAACAAACGTAATGAGCACAGAGAGGGAAACAGCCAGTGCAAAGTTTGGCTCTGTTTCTTTCTCTCTAAAAGCAGTGTTAGTGTCCCGGGCTTTTCTAACCAAAAATGCTGAAACTCTTTCTTTCACCTGTATATTGTAAATGAGATATTTCTCCTTTGTTTTATTAAAAAGACACAAATATAATCCTTCAGCAGTTTTCTCAGCATTGTGTATCACTAAATTATTCATTTTATCCAGTGTCATATGAGGAAAACCGTGATTTTTTGAAATGCTGCCCTTAGGTGTCCACCAAGAGACTCCATTACCTGAAATGAAAGAAAATACAAACTCAGTCTTTGTTAGAAGCATAGTGTACTTGGTTTGCAGGGTCCAGTGATGTTTTTAAGAATATACTCTGGACTGTCTGTGATAATTTTAACAGTTTATTATAAACCCCATTTTCCTTTTATCCATCCGAAGTAATTTAACATGGTATGAAGTCTGTTAAACCGTATTATAGGCCCCTCCCCACTGCCTCCCATCTAAAACCACAGTACATGTGGCATCTTAATAGCAGACTTTACAAGAAAAATGGTAGTGTGAGGGAGGAGGTCACTGAAATCATCTAAGCAAGTTCAGGGCTGTAGTAGAAACACCTGCTGATCTTCCTTGCGGAAGAGACACACCTGTAGCCAGCTGCTCTGCAGCCTAGCCATGGTCACTGCGTGCAGCTGTGGGGTAAAACCTGACCTCTTAACTGTCACTCTTTTAACCACTGTTTTTCCTGTAGTTGCTGATCTGACTGCAGCAAAAAAGTCTGTAAATCAAGGGTATTTGTACTGATTGAGCAATTGTTCCAAACTTGAGCTAGTGTGGGCCATGGCTGGTTTTTGGCTCTTAGCAATTGGTTTCAAGGTCATATTTTCAGCTTTGTCTTTGGATCAGCTTTCGTTCCCAGCTCAGTTTTGCCGCAATCCAGTGTGTTGATTTTAATCCAGGTTTCTGTGACTTTTCTTGTAAATAGACAAAGCAGGTGGCATTTCTGATAGTTCCTGCATTTTTTCATTTGGGGATGAAGTATTCCCAGGGGAAAGCCTTACCACCTCCAAGTGCTGTTAGTCCATAAGAGTTAAACCATTTTGCCTTACGATACATGACAACACTTTCTACTCTAAGTTTGGTCTTATTTTTCCATCTGCGTGGTAGGTCTTGGCTCTGTAGGTTTTGTTGCTTGTACCTTCAGTGTTCTCTATTAATTGTAAATCTCAGTGAAGTGTGTGCTACAGTAGCTGTACTTTTTTAGAAGAAATAGAAATCTTTTCCCCTGCAACTAAACCTTCATTTCATTTTGCTGTAACTGAATTCTGAAAACTGTTGCATCCTTCTCAGTTTTCTACATGCCCCAGAAGTGCCACCCCACTATTTGGTCCTTTGTTTCAGTCCAAAATGAACCAATACATTTGCAATGCATTACTTACTGAAACTTGTGTAGAATTTGACATCACCTACTCCTTTAATATAAGGAAGGAGATGAAGACTTGGGAAACCTAACTTTCAAATATTCTAAGCAGAATACTACTTTCTAATGAAATATTCTTGCATGTTAAATTGTTACTCAGTTATTTTTAAACAGCGTCTTTAGAAATACACTTTTAAAACCAGATTTATTTGATCATTCTGCATTCATTTGGATTTTAGCAGCATTTGGATGGAGTGCCTGATGTACATACCCCTTATGTTGTCCAAGTTACAAGTCAGCACTGATGTGTTCCCTGTTGGGACTGTAGCCCTTTTGAGCAAAACATTGTCCCTGCAGTTTAAATGGAAACTTGAAAGATACAGCAGAGGTTTCTGGGAGTTGTTGTCAGACTTATTGTATGAAAGGCTCCATTTTTTCCTTGTGGAGTCAAAGACAAAATGAAATAAATGTTTAAAAGCATTTAGCTTGCAGTTAAATATCCAGGCATTCTTTGACAAATACACTTCAAGTTGAAAAAAGTTCAAACTGACTAGTATCTGTGGTAGAGGGATTGTCAGAGCATTTTCACGGAGATCCACAACCTATTTGGAAATAATACAGAATTAATTTGATAAGGCTTACAATGGAATCCTTATTGCAACATCTTACAACAGTGTTTTAGTGTACAAGCACTTCTGTAGTTCTGTGAACAATACATCTGTTTAGGATTTCAATAATGTTGTTCTAAGCTTTTTAATGTAGATGAAAAGTTTAAATTGTGGTATGCTTAGAATTCTCCCATTGTTGACTTACCTCTGTGTGAATAGGGAGCTGCAGGGCTCTTGCCATGGAAGGGATGGGGGTAGAAAGGGACATGTGTGTGTTTAAGGCAGTTATGGATTGGTTTGTGGCATAGAGAAATTGTGAATTTATGGTTATATCTTATACATTTCAACATGTGTGTTTTCCTACATATAAAATCAAATATATAAAAATATTATTTTCACCATTTGCTCTAGTTTTTTAACTGTACACTAATATTATAATCAGAACCATATAATCATGCTGAACAGTTGGTAATTAATATCCTTAATGATTAACATAAAGTATTGAAACAGTTGTATTGTTTTACAACCTGTAATTTGTTGAGATCTCTGAAGGCATCTGGATGAATTTTAGTTATCTTGTTGTTTCTCAGGTCAATGTCCTTCAGCTGTGAACAGTTTTGAAAATCCTTTGGGTCAATCTGTTGTATGGCATTGGATGACATATGGACAGTTTGTAAAGACTGCAGGAGGCCTAGTCCTAGGAAGAAAAAAACCTATTTCACATTTCATATTCTTGTTTTCCCAATTGCATCAAGTGTCTTTATAAAATTCTTTGCAACAAAATTCCTTCCATTTCTCTCTGTTGCAATGAGTGGTTGCAGCCTTTGTGTTATGCCTTTCCTAGTCAGGGGTTGTCCCATTCTAAAAGCTGCATAGCATCAACAGCTGGCACATTAAAACATTCACAGTCAATGAATGTCTTAAAAATTGACACTTTCATAAAAGCACTAACATTTCTTTGTGCTATGAAAATTATTCTGACTGTGATCTTTGTACTTTGAGCAAGCTTCTCTGGAGAACTGGAGGTAGGAAAGGAGTGTGGAAAAGAGTAGAATATACTGAGTTTACAAGATCCAAATATTTTAATTGTAAGTAAAAGATGGAGATGCAAAAGGTGATATAGTATCTCCTATCCATTGCCATGGGCAATTTCATGGGAGTTTTTGATATGTGGAATTATTTGAACTGTATTCATAGGATGTAAAACCAAATGAAAACAAAAACATGTTGTTGCTTATGCCTGTCTGTCTGTGAATTATGAAGCATGCCGGTATATTCTTCAGTGTATCCTAGTTACAATAACATCCACCTAACATAAGGAACACTTTTGATTGCTGGAGACACCTCATTTTTCTGAGGTGCTGTGTAGGCAGCCCCTGAAGCTCCAGCCTGCAAGTTCCAGTGGGAAGGCAGGCACCTGAACACTCAGCATCCCCACTGATGCTGTGTTCAACACCACAGTGTCACTAGTGATTTTTGATCATACAACATGGTTGAGAAGCTACTAGTTCTTAAAAATTTTGCCCTTGGTGTCACCTTGTTTACCAGAAACCTCTTTCCTCAGCTAGCAGTTCTGTTTGCTGAGTAATTGATCTTTGGGGTTATTGTGAAAAGCAGAGGGAATGATTCATTCCTGCTGTAAAACCAGAGGTAGGTAATAGAAAAGGCATACGGAAGTTCTGGCAGTTCATAAATTCATCAGTGCACCTGCATGAGGAATTGTATTGTGGATACTTCCCTGAATCTAAGCTTGTGCCAAAAATATACACTGGTGTGGCAGCAGTGGGCAGCAGCCTTACTCCTGCGCAGGGGGCGGCTGGAAGACAGATTTCTCTGTGGGAAACCTCTGCTATAGAACTCGAGTTTGTGTTTTCTTTCCAGAGCTTAAACCCCAGAATTTTAGTGAAGTATTTTGGATACGGAGAATAAAGTTCTGAACATGTATTTAAATGAATATAGGATTTAAGTATAACTTGAAAGTATGGTGGTACCATGCACAGCAATTGGAACTTTAACATCTAAAAATTCCCTTATAGAGATTTATCTGACATCTAAAATTGTCTCTTATGGAAGAGGATTGATCTGTCTGACCCTCTGAGGCATCCTATAATGGGAAGTCATATTTATCTATCAAAACAAATCAAATTTTCATTGGTATATTTTCTATTGTAAGCTTTTCTATACTGTCTATACAGATACCTTACAGACGCTACAAAATCATTACGTGAAATGGGTTTCCTGTATGCCAGAGAATTATTTAATAGCATAAAAGGAGAAAAATGGAACTTTCATAACCCTGTGTAGGGACAAATAGATTATCTTTGTCTGACTTTGTGGGGTAAGTGGTATTTTTGTTTGCCATCACATGTCCTCCTGTATTTTCAAACTCTAATGAATCTGATGGTGTTATCAGAGATCAATAAATTCAACATGTTGTATAGGATAGGGCTGCTCATCTGGCAGCTTCTGCTTCATTTAAACTGTTTGGCCACTGTGAATCATCCCTGGATAAAGGCTACGCTGCCCAGCATAGTTCAGTGACCAGAAAGTCAAAGTCTCTTTCTGAAAGTGTCTCGAAACCTTACAGCCCTCTCCTGTAACACCAAGGTGTCGCTGTGATTATTAAACAGCACTGAGCAGACTTGTTTGTACTGAACAAAATATATTTTCCTGTCTCTGTGAAATACTGAAATTGCAGCAAGTTTTATTTAAGACTGCTGAATTCCTTGTGAAGGGTAGTATGAAATTCATGATCTGTAATTTTCTTGACTTTAAGGTTCACGACTGGGATGTGGAGGTTGGTGTTTTTCCAAAGATCCTTATTCCCCCTTTCTATACAACAAGCAAGAATACTGCTTGGGCTCTTAGAGGATAAATCTGGTTATATTTGACTGCTATTAAGGCAGTATGGTTGCTAAGACTGTACAAAAAAACCATAATTACGTAAACTGAAACAACCGATTTACTTCAGCCTCTGTATTTGCAGGTGGAACTTTCCCTCACCTTAAGTATAATAAAATGAGAAAGTCACATTCTGGATTCAGTAAGATGTATGAATTATATCCAAAACTAACTTACCCCTTGGGAGTCAAGTCCTTAAAGATTTGAAAAATGCTTACCTCTTGGAACTGTATTAAGATTATTTCTTTCAACTGACAATACTCTCAAAGCAGGCAGGAGACGATCAACAGCGCTGTACTTTTTAGACCCAGGTGTAGGCATGTCCAGTGTGAGGGTGTGGATGGCATTACCATTGAGGTTTAGAGTTTCTAAAATGGGTAAATTTGTACAAGTAGTTAAAGTGAGCTCAGAAATCAGGTTGTTACTGAGGTTCAGGTGTTTTAGCATCCACTGTTCATTTCTTCCATCAGAGCACACAAAAGTTTTAATATTATTGTAACTCAAATCAGCTGTTACTGCTGTTTGTGATACATCTTCTGGAATAGTAGATATTCTGGTAAAAGAGCAATTCAGTAGGAACTGCCCATCCCACCGGCACTCTGAATGGTGAGGTGTAGCAGGAAGAATCCACTGTGACTTGGTTCCCACTGATCCAGGAAGATTAAAGTAAAGGACCACGGCTATGACACGCAAATGAAGGTTATCCATAGTATCTATGTGTAAAATGTAGAATTATGGTTAAATTCAGCATAACAAGAATAGAAAGCGAAAATAGTTTGACATTAAAAAAAATCAACACCAAATAACCACAGCATTACCAACATTCTGCCTTAAACATTCAGTTTTGGAGCCTTATTTTTCAAAAAGAACATTCATAAACTGGTAACCTCCCCCCTCCCTCCATCTATCCCAAAAAACAATTAGAACCTTTTTTTCTTTTCCAGCCCTTTGGTCGCGAAACACAACTTCTTGGGAGCTTGAGATCTAACAACAGTGGAGACTTTTGAACTCTGCTTCAGGTATTGCACACAATTACACTGAGCAAAGTCCACCACATACAATAAGAAACAGGTGTGGAACAATTTTCATACTTCCAGTTTCCCCATCAATAACACAACAATGTATTTTTAATGAAAGACTATATTCTTACAAATAACACTTCTGAACTGCAGTTGCATCTTAGAATTTATTGTTTCATTTCAAAACAAACATTTGAAATTCAGTTGTCTTTCACCCATTGGAACAACCACCACATTTACAGATGGTGAGAACTCTTTACATGCAAGTTGTTTCAGCGTACCCAGTATGGCATTTTACAGAGGCATGTAGAATGCACTTTATACACACAGAATCTTAAGTGCATCTGTGGGACTGAAATAAACAGTGTTCCACTCAGTGTTTTAAATACGTATAGAAAAATGTACCTTAGGCAGTTAGAAGATAAACAAGTAAATGCTCAACAGAAGGCATGTGTGGTGCCAACATTTGTCAAACTGTGTAATATAAATATAAAATATATTAACAATACATAGAGAGTGGCTAGCAAATTTGATAATTTATTTCATTTGGTATTTTTATGATTGGTTTTGCTACATTTTGACAAAAAAATCCACACTTCAAAAACAGTTCTGCAGATCATGATGTAAGAGTACCTTTGTGACAAATCTTTCAGCTGTATATTGCACACAGTATTTTACAAAGAACTCTTGATAATTATAAGAATCCAATACTAGCATATAGGCATGTCAGTATTAATCAGAGAAGAGCTTTAGTATGTGTGTAACCTACTTGACCAGGGCAGTATCTGTCATTTTCAACATGTATTTCAGCTTTGAGGATACTGCTCTTTATATTTTTTAATATGTGTATGCATTTGTATACATAAAAATAAAGTGACAAATTTCCATTAGCATGAGAGTGAAAATTCTAAAAATGTTAGTTTATTTCCTCCTCTTAACTGTAACAGATACTAACTGAGGCACTGCTTAGCAGCAAAGATGGGTGTAAAGCAGCAAAATGTGTGTTAAAGTGTTTAGTAACTATTAACTCTAGTAAAACTATGAGGTCCATGAAGGCAGTATGCAAAATGGTAGTACTTCCCCATAATCTTTAATGTGAGAACTCAATGTTTTTGCTACATTATATTCAGCTTATTCTGATTTTGTCAGAACAGCTACACTGCTGTCCAGCTCCAAAACCCCAACAACTACTGAGCATCAAAATCTGGCTTTGCCTTTGAGCAGTGAGGGAAATACGACTCCTCTGACTTCCCCCTACGTGCTGTAATGCCTGACTTATGAATATCCCTCCAGAAATCACTTCCACTCATACACATGCTGCATGAGGGCTTACTGCCTTCCAGTAAATTCAGAAACTGGGACCTTAGATACAAATTTTTTGTTACAGCAGGAGCTCATTTGTATTTTTTATGGAATCCTATGTACTTTGAGCGCTGTAAAACAAGGGTAGATAGTCTACCTTCCTGTAACAAGTAACTAATTCTGAAGTTAATGTGTAAAATTCGCACAACTTTTAGGTAAAGAAGCATGTGCTGATCAAAAAACTTGTCAAAAAGCTGTTGCAAAGTCACTTTGAGGCCTCCAATATTAAGGTTACTTGATGCTACTGCAAAACAAAGCTATTTTAAACTGAAGAAATACATGGGGTGGGGAAAGAAGGAATCTTATAAATAGCTGGTCTATTTTTAGCACAAAACACCTCACTGCTGCAAAAGGAGTTGCAAGGCTGTAATAGGCCACAGTTCACCACAGTTTCACTGTTGGCAAATTCTGATACACATGTATTTACCCTGATGTCCTACCCTCACATTTAGAATTACAGTCCTGCAGTTTAACTTCAGAATTTAATTCTGAGGTTCTCAGTAATGCATCAGTACTGACATTTATGGGGAAGGAGAGATCTGACCTCAGACACTGCTGCAACAGTTATGATTTAGATTATTAGCAATCAAGTAATGGACTCAGACACTGTTCACATTAGAGCACCCAGGAAAACACTATTTTTGGGTAGTGAGCAAGTTATAAGTACATCGTTAAAAATGTACTTCTAAACATGTTTTATAAGTACTTCACATAAATTAAGCGACTGCAGAATGCATTAACTGCACAGATAGAATGGAAGCCCAAGCAACACTTCAATAACCGCAAGACTACTTCAAAATTCAAGTTACATTTCCATACTCAGTATTCGCAACTATTATTTATGATAGCATAATTTTTTAACAACATGAGAATATAGGGCAGAAACAATGTGATATTTTAAAGTGATCTGCCATTACCCCTCTCCATACATATCTGGTAAACCACCTAAGTTTGGGGGAAATCAGTGTATCAACAGGAAAGAAGACAAAAGTCTGCCGCTTCCGCCATCGTAGGAAAATCTATTTCCAACAAAAAATTGATATTCCTCTTGAAGTACTTCAGATTGCAGTGTTCTCAGCAGTCCTCAAGGTCTTGGGATGTAGGACAAAAACCTCCTCTAGAGACAACTGAAGGCAGTAGAGTTGTTGCCAAGATGATGTTCTTTACATATATTCTACTGATCCCAACTCAAGAAGGTACTTCAGTATGCATGTACACTGAAAGCTTACTGAATCAGTGCCACTATTGCAGCTAACAGGATGATGACCTAATACTGCTGACCGTAACAGCCTTTCCTTAAAAACACTACGTAAGAAATGTTAGTATAAACTGCTGTAAAAAAAGAAACGCTTGAAGGCATGCAATTACTTCATACAAATATATGTAAACACAAACGAGACCTGTCTCAGCAGTGTTTGTTTTAGTGCGTGGCTCCACAGGGGTTGACAGAAGTCTGACAGCCCATGTTATGCCCTGTCACCTGAACCTTGAACAGTGTCCCATCCGCACACATGCAGAGCTTGAAGCGCAGCCAGTTGCCATTATTGAACTGTTCCCCGTAAGAAGAACTGGGCAGTCGTGATGGGCTCACCATCACAGTTCCATTCAGGATAATGCTGTTTTCCTATTGAGGAGGAAAAAAAGTACAACTTCTAATGTAAATAAGGCAGATTGTTTTTGAGAATGACAAGCTGGTTTAATGGATAAATAACATCTTTAGGATGGCTGTAGAATCAACATAACAAAAAAGGTATGTATAAAAATGTTTAGTTTTTTAATGAAAATTGCAGCAATGCCTATGGATTTCTTGACTATAGTCAGCAATGTACTTTGCTATTCCAGTGGTAGATCAATATTGAGAAAGACATCAGTAGGATGACTTTTCACTTTACAGACTTATTAGCAAGTGCAGTAAATGTAAAAATATGGACATGACACAGAAAACAGTGTTTGAATTCATACATGAAATTCATTCACACTTGAAAGTGCATATACTTTTATTTTTATCCTTCTTTTCCATCATTCTGTATATACTGCCATTTTAATCTCCAAAAATCTTAAAGGAATGCTAGTGAGTCTTACAGCAGCAGCACAGAAGGTAGTGCTCCTAACTATATGCTCTGCTCTTCTGGCAAAGGTTGCCGACCCTGGTAAAGCTTCCAGGGAAGATTCATTCCCTTTGGTATTCATTTCAGTGCAGAAGCCAATAGCTTAGCTTTAACTGCATAGTAGGTTTTTTGTGTCTTAACAGTAGTAAATCAATGCTACCTGAAAACTACTCAACCACTAATTAACAGCAAAGTAATAAACCACCTATTTAAATCATACTAAATATACAGACTAAACTTTTATACATGACTAATCCATATAAAATTTGAAACTATATAAAGCTATATCAGTTTACTATCAGCCTAAATTTGAAACTAAGCTGTTATAAATGCTTTGATTGGAAATACTTACTGCTTTAAGTTCCATGTTTCCACCCATTCGAAACTCAATTGTCTTGCCTGTGATGAAAACACCTTCATTTCCACGGACAATAGCACGGCCATCGACCTTTATGTTTAGATCACTGGTTGCATTGCTGGTTATCTAAAAACATAACCAAAAGAAGCGTATTACTGATCAGTGAAAATGTGCCACTTGTGTTTGTCTGAGTAACTTTAATTACCTTAAAAGTAGTGCTATGCAATTCAATAAAAAGGTTGAATGTACTTCTTGCCCTTCTGCCATTAGCTTCTGCATATTTGTTATTTTCCACGTTCACATTTCAAAACAGGATTACTAAATTTTGGAAGGTATGTAAAATTAATTTTGCAATAAAAATAAAAATTCATATGACAATTCTATGGGATACGCAGCTAACACTTTTAGCAAATACAGGCTTCCTGTTAGGACAGATAATGTAAACCGACCCCTTCACTTGATCTGTTCCTCCTATGTATTTGTAGTTGTGGGTGTTTTTTCTGCAACAGGATTGCTCGGTGCTTCCAAAGGCACACTCAACCTTCTATAAAACCACTAACTCTACTCTGCTGTTACACAAACAAACAGTGGGCTGTATTCTTATTACTTACAAAAAAAAAGAGAGACATACCCTCTCTGTAGAGGCCTTTTGTACATTCAAGATTTTAACTCCATTTGGCAGATGAAACTCATGAGTTTCATAGTCGGTGCTGAACAAAGTATTTTGTGTTCGTGGGTCAACAAATTCCATGCCAATATCGCTGGTAATAGAAGTTTTGTCTTTTTCCACGCTAAGCTTGGTTGTTCCTTGCTGAAATACAATCTTCAGAAACAAAGTCATGAACTTAATGATGTTTCAAATGTAACATTTATTTGCAATGTGAGTGTAATTCTCTAGTGTTGCTCACCAACTTTCAATTCATGGTATAACTTACAGGCTGGTTATTCCCAGTGATCACCAAGTCTTCATTCCGTCTCCCTCCTACAGTGCTTTTATATAAGGGATGTATAACACCCATGTCAGACACTTGCTTAAACCGCAGCAA
>QWTY01058248.1:0-13878 GCA_008033365.1 Pseudorectes ferrugineus
TGGCGTAGGGGACTGGGATGGCACCGGGGGACTCGGATGCCGGAGTGACTGAAGGCACGAGGGGTCAGGGATGGCGTAAGGGCAGTGATTTCTCATCCCACCCACCGGGCGGGCTCTGGCGCTAAAAGCCACCCCACCACCACGTTCTCGTTTTAAATTGGGGGTTTATTGTCGGCACAGCGAGGTTCAAGTGTCCCCGATACACAGAGCCAGCGGCCATGCCACAGCATGTCATGTATTGCTGCCCTGAGCCCGAGTCAGGGCAGGCACTGCTGGCTCTCGGGGAAGCTGGGGTCTTCTGCACCCCCAAAAGACCACTCGGGTCTTCTCCATACATTCATCAAACACATCACAATTCCACAGTTAGATTACAAATAGCACAGCATATCCCCTCCAGCCCCTGTGATCACTCCCTGCCCGCGTAACAGGTACTGTTGGAGAGGAGCCCCTCAGCCACCTTGCCCTGGCTCATTGCAGCCACAATACATTCATTTAGCACAGATGTGTCTGCAGGAAGAGACACCCAAAACACCATGCAAATGCATTCATCCCCAGCCCTGCATCAACCTTGCCAAGGCACAAAAGTCTGCAACGGCGAATGAGCCATGCTCAGGGTTTATTTTTGTGGCTGCATCTTGTTCATCTATCTTCCTCTGACCGGCTGTAGAACTGCCAAATCCATCATTAGCCTTGTACCCAGCTCCCAGGCCTTGCTCATCCAGCAAATCTGATGTTGTCTTCCACCATCCACCTTCCAACAGCCAGGGAATCAACATTAGGCTTTAACCCCACAGGGCACACAGGCTCCAACTCATTCCTCCAAGTCTATATCCAGCTTCTAGAGTCCTCCTGAGCTTTTCTCCTTCAGCAACTGGAACACAGAGCTGTGACTTCCACACTGCATTTCAAAGCTGCTGCCTGTCAGCAGCACGATGTGTAAATGCACCATTTTTGCACACACACAAGTTTACCTTCGAACACAGGAGTAGTAAAATAAAAATCATCACTGAAAACTGCTGACAAACAGGAAAAAAACACCCTGAAATCAGGACAGTAAAGAGTTCCTTCTGGAGTGACCGTTCAGCAACTTCAGCACACTGCAAGCACATAGTACAGGCAGATTCGAAAAAAAGGTGTGTTTTTCTCATAGAGATCATAGATGTCCTGCAGAGTCCTGACTTTCCTTCCAGAATGATCAAGTTTTACATTGAGCTGACGGCACATGCTGTCAAATCAAGGCTTTTCCTTTACACTCTGCACTGTAAAAAAGGCTAGCAATGGAGGGGACTTGGCAAGGGGTGGGAGGAAAGGAACGTAGTTCATGGTGATCTTCCAAAGGACTCTGGAAGCCAAAAGCACACCCTTCAACAGGGCTTTCCATGTTGGGCTTCAAAAAAAAATGGAAATTACCAAAAGTCACCTTGTAGGAGCTTTAGTACTGCAGTCTATTGAGTGAATCAATGTAATGGAAAGTGGCTCCCAATGCCCAGCTCGTTTCAACATTGTCAATTTTCCGGGCAAGCTGGAAAAAAAAAACAAGCAGAAAAGTTAAAACACAATCCTTTGGGAGAATCTGAAGCATGCAAGGTGGATACAGTGCTGAAGGTTCTGACAAACAGTTAGCACCATTGTGGGGAGAGTGTTGCTGTACCCACAATTGCAGACCATGCGTTGTAGCAAGAAGGTAAATCAAGAACCAAGGTCCTGGCAGGATTACTCCTGCCTTGGCACCCTCCTGACCACTCTCCTCAGAAATCCACTTTGAGCTTCACCTTAAAGCCTTGGCTCTTCGGGAAGCCCAGTTCCTGCAGCAGGAAGGTGATGTATGTGAGGTCCATGCAGAGAAAAGGGCTGTTTCCAGGGCTGATTTCCATGGTCTTACAAACTAAGAAGAAAGAAAACAGTGTCTGAGTGCACACTGTGGGCTCAGATCTAACAACAACCCAGCTGTGAAAAATCTCAAAAACACCTCTTGTCAGTTGAGCTGTGCAGTGATGGAACCTGTTACAATGGGGCTGAAATGACATACACACATTAGAATAAGCACATAAGTTTTGTAATGAAGATCAAGACATTCTGTCTCTCCCCTAAGACAGCAGCTTCTTGTATCTCTCCAGGAAAAGAGCCTCCAACTTTTCTTCTATCTACCTCAAGTCTTCAAATATCTGAGCAACCTCAGGTGTGTTAATTTTCTTGAGCACCAGCACTCAACAAATGTTGGCAAAACCAAATTTAAAAAAAACCCAACAAAATCAAAGAAAAAGAAAAGACAAACTCAAAATAAAACCCACTGCAAAAGCAAAAGTTAATATAAAAATCGTTGAGATTTTCAGAAATAAGCACAAATGTTGGTTAGATGTTATGTAGAGAGACTCAATATTGACTTAAAAACATCAGGCTTCTTAGTGTGTCCCACATTTGCCACTTGGGAATGAATTTACACACAATTATTAGTGTGTGTTTGATTGTATTTTACTCACCATATTTAGCTGCAATTTCAAAGTCACTGACAGTTAAGCTTCCTCCTTTTTCTTTATCTAAAAGATAAAAACCCCATGGTCTTTTATGGTCTTTGTATAAAGGCAATTGTAGATTCAAGTCATAAAGTTGTTTGGAAATGAAACCTTGAGCCACTAAATCAATGTCAAAATTCAGACTGGTTTTGAAGGTAAAAGAACCTTCAAAAGATTCTCAATATAGATTGAAAAGCCTTGGTTTATGAAGAACCTTTAGCCTTGTTTCCTACAGAAACAGAGCTTACAGACCATCTCACCTGACCCCCAATTCTGCACTGCCCTGTCCAGTGGTGACAGTGAACACCTGTGACCAGATCTGACAGGGCAGTGGTGCTCTGCAACACATTAAATCTGAAATTATTTGTAAAAAGAAAGCGGCTGAGGAGGGGGGTATGTTTGTCCAAACTAAACTGAGATCTCATTATCTGCTTTCTACTACTGAATATGACAGCCTTTTGTACACAAGCACACCACTGGAAAAGAGATGCATTCTGAATGCATGTGGAAATATCTGAAAATCTTCATTCCATCTAAAAAGGTCAGTGAAGCAAACACACAGCCCAAATAATTTTTGCTGCTTTACTGCCCAAGAAATTTGTTTATCATTATGAAGTCTTTTTCTATTTCGGATTGTCGAGTTAATTAGGCAACAACCATTTCTGAAATGCAAACAGTTTAAGAACTGTTACCAAAGGCTGTAGGTCCTATTTCACAGCCCCAGTATTTTCTCTATAGAAATTATTTTCAAACCAAGATCAATGCTGCACAGCAGTGTAACAGCAGACTAAGTTCCAGGACAGCTTAGCAAAGCACCATGATGTGTGCAAGTGTTCCCACTGCTTCCATAACTTGCCATTTAAAATTAAACCAAGCCAGGAGCAGACATACCTATGAGACCAGCCTCTGCTGCACAGTCATAGTAGTAGGAGAAAATGTAAAAGTCCAAGTCCTTCACTTCCTCAGCTTTATGCACTTTTTTGTAGAGCATCTTTGCCACTTTATTAGAACAAGACTCATACAGAGGCTCACCTAAAAGAAGACAAAAAAACCCCCCCACCATATTACAGGCTGAGAGTTAAATATACATAGAATTTATTTAGGATCTGCGAGGAAACAGGCTCCTTTTTGCAAAATAGCACTCCATAAGCTCTTCCCAGGGAACTGAAATCTGCATCTTCTTCCAGAGGCAGACACCTACCATCCTCAGGCTGGGACTAAGCACGTGATAGATCAGAGATGGACAACATCATTTGAGGCAGAAGGATTTTGAAAGACCCGCTCAAGGACTGCTCAACTCTATCTGGATCACTTCTAGCAGCTTTACTGACTGGACAGACACATCATGGCACAAGAGGAAAGAGCTGCAGGATCTCTTTGACAGCACATCAAGAGGAGCCAGACAGGTAAAGAGAGTCTGGTGGCTTTGAAAGAGGATGAGAGTGTATAATTTACTGTGCTAATAGCAGCTAACCTAGATAGCAAGAGTGATAAATCACTATACCTGCCTTCTGTCCTTTAATTTTGTACACTATCTCAGCGTGTTGCCATTCGGATTTGAAGCCAGGTGGTAAGCAAGGGCTGATCAGTTCCTCCCCTTCTCCTACTGCAGAGGTAAAACAAAGCCACATCAGGAAAAAGTGTAAGGAATTAATTCAGATCACTCACCCCCAGCTCTGCTCCATACTGTCCTGCAGCCTCAGCAAGGCCCCTCCACAGCCCAGTCATGGCTTGGATGTCCCATGCCTGCCCCCAACCTGAGGCTGGCAAGAATCCAGGTCTCCTGGGATCTGTCAGTGTCACCTCCTGCATTTGTCTCAAATGCACGCAGCCATGGTGACAGGAGCCCACATGCCACTCAGGAACCTTGAGCCCAGTGGGAAAGGGATACACAGCTCCTCCCCCCACCACAAGACTACACACCCTGAGCTCAGAGCCAGGACCTGAGGACTGCCCATAACTTACAGGGTTTTCCCTCAATTCCTCCCAAAATGGCGAGCCTTGCTGACATCAGCCCAAGTCCCAGGTAACTGCAAAGGGAGAAAAGCCTCTGTGAGCAACAGACATCCTTCCTCTGATACTCCACTGACAACCTAGCTGGGACATGCCAGTCTCCTCTACACAGCCACATGGCAAAGTGGCTCAAGTCAGCAGCTCATGCACATGAGGGGAACAGTGTGACAACCCGCTCTCATATTACCTTATCCAGAAGGATACTTTCTCTTTGGAAAAGCTCAGGCAATAGCTGTCAGCTGTAATCTAGCTGTTGGAGAACTGGCAATGGCATTTCCCTAATACTTCTCCTAGTACTACACTGGGTACTCCTACCCTCCTCAAAGGCAGCCCAGCCACTTGCATACAGAACTGACTTTCTGAGCCCAAACACACCCCACAGCAAACACAGGTGGGAAGAAGCTGCTGGCCTCTGCCCAAAACACTGGGAGCAGGGAAGACAGTGAGGAATAAGAAATGACAGAGACAAAGCATTATGAACTGACTGCAACCCCCATTCTCCATCCTCCTGGGCTGCTCAGTGATGAGGAGGTGTAAGAGTTGGGAGTGAAGCTGAGCCTGGGTAGGAGGGAGAGGTGGAGGGAAGGCATTTTTGATTTTGTTGTTATTTCTCATTATCCAACTGTTTAATTGGCAATAAATTAAATACTAAATAAGTTAAATTAAAGTCAAGTCTGTTTTGCCCATGACAATAACTGGTGACCTCCCTGTCCTTATCTTTACCCATGAGCTTTTTGTCATGTTTTCTTCCCCCTGTCCTGTTAATGGAATGGGAGCGATAGAGGGGCTTGGTGGGCACGTGGTGGACAGCCAAGGTTAATCCACCAAAATCACATGGCTCAGGTTTCTCTGCTTCTTCATGGTATTCATTTGCAAGGACCCCACTCCAGAAAAACACCTTGGTCTCCCTGGCTTCACAGAAAGCTTCCGTCTGTGCACTGTGCTCTGTGCTCTTTCCCACAACTAACCTGTATGAATACAGCTTGTAGGTGTGGTTAAACATCTGAAATGAAGTTGTGTGGCCAGATGGTGATGTCTGGAGAGTTGCCTGGAGGGAGAAAAAGATGTCACTGGCAGGTTTCTGCCAGCCAGCAGCAAACATCAACAAAGTAACCTTCCAACACATTAGGAAAAACGTGAAGCTGTCCTAGCATGATTCAGAGAGAAATGATGAATTTGCAAGGATTTCAATTTGACTGCTGATACACAAGACAACCACAAAACCTGGAGCTAAGAGAGTCTTCAAATGACAGGGTTTAAACTGGTTACATTTCTATTTGTATCCACACCAATATGCTGTACAAAAGAATTACTTTCATTAAAAAGGAATCCTTATTCCAGCTCTTAACTGCTTTTGTCCAGAGGCTACAGCAACTGCCTCTTCACATGATCCCTACTACAGGAATTGTGTGCAAACTAATAGGAAGGCCAGGCACGCATTAACTTCCTACTCGAGTGAATTCATCTGTGAACTTGCACAAGCCAGAGGAAAAGCACATCCCTGTGCTTGCCAAGGAACAGAGTGAGGACCAGCCTGTGGTCTGAAGGAATGAAAGGGTAGCCTGTTCCCCAAGTGCATCAGCACAGCTAGAATGTTTGTGGGGAGCAAAGCTCAGGCCACAGTGCTGTTCATGCTGCTCATATCTTAACTCCTTCTCTATGTCCAGAATTTCCACTCCCTGGACCCTTCACATCCCTTGCCATTCTGCTGAAACAGTGCAATGTCTTGATTATCCCAGGCTGGGACACTGGATACAGCATCCCATCCCTGTGCTTTCGTGCAGCTTTACTATGAGCACTATCTCTGCACAGGCCAGACCCTTACAACACCACAGCCATGGGGCTTCACAGAACACCTATAAAAAAGCCACACCAGGAAGCTAAAATGGCATTCATTTGCAACTGAGTGAACTCAGGAAAATCAGAAACAAGGATTGAGAAGGCACCTTACTGTGTTCTTAAACCCCAGCGTAGGCCAAATGGTGGACTTTAATTCATTAGCAGCATTGCTTTTAGAGTTCTTCGTTATAAGCTGTACAAACTGAAAGTCAAGGATTAAGACAGGTGAACGTGGTGTCCTCCACGAGATAAAGCAGCCCTGGCAGACTCGCCACAAGCACCACTGACCCACGGAGCTGGACGAAGAGGATGGACAAAGAGCTGTGAATGCCTCTGGGACTGCCTATAAAAAGGCAGATATGACCAAGTCACAAATGTGGCTACACTGACAAACTCTTGCTCTGTTTCCAAGGGAAAGAAATCTGAGCAGTTACAGATTCCTGTAGCAGCATCTCCCAACAGTGTGCATGCTCACGTTACCTCGGTGCGCGGAAGGAAGGTGATCTGTGTTGATCCACCACCCAAATCCAGCATCCCTACACTTCTCTTCTGCGGGTCATCTAGCCTGCCTGAAATGTGTGACAGAACAGAGAAAGCCACGGTGGGCACTGTGAGAAACTGGCTAGGAACAAAACCAGAAGTACAGTGGTAAGGAAAGAGAACAATCTAACTCTACCTCTCAGCTTCTACACAGCACTATATTACAATTATACTGTTATCTACTGAGCACTGATTTTGGCTTTATCAGACCTGAAAATCTTAAAGTGACAAGAGTCTCTTATTTCTCCGGTGGCTGTTCCTGTCCTAATCACAGCAGCTTTCGTTATTGCATTCCTAAACATTCTGGATGCAAAGACCTTTTGCAAACTCTGCTGTGGTAACCACTTTGTAACACAGAGGAATGTGGTTTTCTTGGCCACCTCTCCCTGATCCCTTAGCAATATTTTGCAGATTCCTATGGCCAAAGGGATGACAGACTGAAAAGAGCTGGCCTAAGAGACTCAGCTCTCTTGGAATTCCTCCTGCTGCCAGCCAAGACCTCTGCTCTCATTTAGATCTAGTGCTTCTCAGTTAGATCCTTCAAATGCACCTTCCTGACAAGGACAGTTTGTGCCCAGTACCTCAGTATACCTCACGACAGCTGATGTTTGAAGACCACTGACCTTTCTGATATTTCCTGGGAGCATAAAAAGCTCCAGAGCACATTGCCCCACACACTGTGTGCTGAACAGAGCACTTGGATGGCAGAGTGCTTTATGTATTGTCAGAGAGGTCTTCAGCTTAGTTTTCTCTCTACTCTTCACCTACCCTTTTCTCATTCAGCAGTGTAAACACCCCTGGCATTTCTGTGTTATAAATCTGTAAGGAAGTAGCATAGCACTTTCTTTTACTCTCTGCAGCTGCCAAGCATATCTAGAATATTCAGACAAAAAATTTAGCCAGAGTCACAGCAGGCTCTAAAAAGGAATAAAATGCTCTGGTACCCTACAGGCAACTGAAAGAAAAGCTACATTTAACATCTAGGAAAAAGGATTAAACTCCTCACTCCATCAAGTTAATGGACAAAATCCTAATGACTTAAATAGGCCAGGCCAAAACCAAACTGCTGACTTATTCTCAGAGTCTTCTTTCTCCCATTCCACCCCAATGAATGAGCAAATCCCACAGAGGGGCAGAAAAGAGCATGAATTTCACAGCATTGGTCATATCTTTATACACATGCTCATGTACACATACCTGTTAAAAAATTTATTGTGATCCAGGCTGAAATACCTAATAAGAAAAAGATTCAGAAGACACATGCTTAGATCACAGCATTTCATTTTATCTCAAAGCAGCAACAAGTTAAGCCATATTACAAGGTTTCCAGAACTGTCAGTGGCTGACAAACCCAAGATTAGACTACTTGAACAAAGAGAATGACCTTCTCTATCAGAGCTCATGTGATATTTGGGAGAGAAGCCCCATGTATGAAATGCCTGGAGAACTCTGTATTTCACAGGTCAAAAACTTAGGCAGGAAGTCACAAAGGCTTCAGTCCTTAGCTAAAAGACAGAGAGATGACTGAAACTCACATTGTTCGTTTTCTAGGAAAACATCCACTGCTGGCTTTCGTTTGACGTCAGGCACTCAGCTTTTCTTTATGAATACTAAGAATTTTCATCTTTCAGTGTTCTAATTTTTCCCGTTTTCCTCTAAGCAATTTTGTGAGCTATGCTGTTTCTGTCCTCTTCTTGTTTTATAAACTGTTTCCCCATAAATTAGGTGAATCAGTGGCCTTGTGTTAACAAATTCAAATATTTATTCATGTGGTTAAAACTCAAGGCACGCTAGAGAGCATGGCCCACTTCAATCCTTGGCTGAACCAAGGCTATCACGGCTATTACTAATTTTAAAACAAAAGAAAAAGAATGTCTTTCTTCCATTAAGTAGCAAGAAGACAAACTCATAAACAGCTTCAGCTATTTTAAAGTTTGGTTTCTGAGCAGATTTAAAACACATTTCAACACTCAGTTACTTAGAATTTAGACATTCTGTCCTCAACATTTTTGGATGAACATGAACTTATTTCAGCATGTATTTTCTTCTCTATATAATGTTTCTTTTTTTCAGATTGAATTTACAATCCCACTCAATAGATCAGTTGTAATTAAAATTATGATCAAATACTTCCAGAGAGCTCTGATAAGCATTGTCAAGAGCAGAGTGGGCAGACCCAGTTGCTGAAGACCATCTCAACAAGCAGATATTCACAAACTTTTCCAGAAGTGCTGACTGCACAGTGGCTTTCTGGTGATCCTACAGGAACTGCTCAATACTCAAGAGCTTTCAAGATCAGGACAGAACTCAGGACTTCAAACTGGGAAACACAGCACAAGACTTCTTTGGCAGGCACTGCTTGTGGTCACATAAAAACTCTGCTTCTGTCAAACCTGCTGCTTATGGGTTCCCACCGCAGCAGGTAGGGACTTGTCACAGTGCAGCAGGGATCTCCAGGGCTGCAGAAAGAGTCTCTTACAAAGTTGCTTACCTTCATCAGTTCCATTCATTATCGACACGCAGTTGTCCCTCACAAAGAAGGGGGAGGCCTGAAAAATCTCCTTCACCTGTAGTTCAAATAAAAGCTACATTCAGAGAAATAGTTTTTCAGCTGAAAAACAAGCTTTTTAAAACTCCAGTTTTACACTACTGCTCCTCTTCTTGGGCCAGATCCTGACTGCTGCTCACCACTTTGAAGCCCAAGAGTCCAACAAGCAGCAGCCTTTACGCGCTGGCCCTGCAGTTTGGTGCAGAAACAGGGACGGATGTGTGGGTTTTCAAGCATGAAGACTGCTCAGAAATGCCATTAACAAGGGATGGACATGGGTAGGGAAGGGAATCCAGTTTACTTTGTTGGAATTGGTGACCCTCAAGGTATTATACCTGCATAGGAAAGGCAGGAGATGGACACCCTAGCTTTCAGGAATGTCCCCAGGGAGCTGCATTTTTAACAGGAGCATGTTTTCTGGAAAACAAACAGCAAGACAAGAAATAATACCTTTTCCAGCAACTTCTGAGCTTTCTCTCCTGGCAGCAACCGTAGGCCAGCTGTGGCTTTCAGAACCAGAGGAGTAAACTTCCACAGCTCCATAGGAACTTCCTTCTTTGCCACCTCCAGGAGTTCTTTTATTCCCTGGCCACTCTATAAGAAGAGAAAGAACAATAAAAGGCATCTTAAAAACTCTTTTGAAAGGGCAAAAGGGTGATCAGAGCTACAATTCACTGTAAATGTGAACCAGAGACAAATTAATATCACAAGGGGTCAGGAGAAGGTGCAGGACTCATTATCTCCTACAGCATAAGGCCTAGTGGATATAATGGGAATTATTGAGCAGCAGGTCCAAACCAGAAACAGACACTTTTTCAAACTGTGAAACTGAACAGAACTCTCTGCCACCAAATGTTTTGGCTACAAAAGGCTCAAAAGGTAGAATGACAAATTCTTGAGAAACAAAGGCTTTTGTAAAACACTATGAGCTAAGTCTGGCTCTTAGGAGTCCCTAAATCCCTGCAAACCAGAAGGTAAGTGAGACAGGAAAGAAGTCACTTAAATTACCTTTTCGACATCATCAGCATACGCAGACAGACCTGGTTTCAGTGCTTTAAACGTCTCATGGGTTAATCTGGGAGTCTCTGTTCAAAAGCAGTATTCCAAAATAAGTAATGGTACAAATAATTTTGCATACACAAAAAGAAAACCATTTTAAAAATTCCATTATTATGTTCTAATAGAAGTCAATTGATGCCTCTGCCTAATGAACTATTAACAGCCACCTGACCTGTAAATGCAGCCCTGGCTGTGGAATTAGAACCTGAGAAAACCACTTTTAAAGTCATGACTGGTTGTCAGGTGCTGCTGTCCACTATGCACATCCATCACCAGATGGGTGCAAGCTCTCTTTGAGGCCTTACACCTGCCATGTGCAGCTTTTCAAACTGCACCTGCAAAAAAAGACCTCTTGTTTCAGCCTGCTCTGTTCTGGCTAAACTTGATTCCAGCAAAACCTAATGGTAGCTTTTCCACTATTTTCAATGGCTGCAGAGGGATACAGACTTCAGTATTTTGGAAAGCTGCAGTACCTTATATGAACCTGCAGTCCAGACAACACTACACTCCATAAAGTTTGCTGCAATATATTCTGAAATTGTGTTTCAAATGAAGCAGGCGAGGAAGAAGCAAAGACTTGGGGATACAGGAAAAGAAGGAAATCCACGGACTGTTGTTTAACACCTTTGGTGGCTGAGCCTTACACCAGCCCATTATGCAAAACTAAAGTGCTCCCCAGAGGCCAATCACACCATACACCACACTGCTAATCCTTAACATAGCCATTAGATCACCTACGAACAGCACCCACCCAGGTTCTCTGATCTTTAAGAGTTTCACAAACAGGAGCTGATAACATACAAACAAATGGATCTTACTACTCCAGAGGAAAACTGGAGCTTTTTTGTACACTTCTGCCTCACTTCTCAGAAGTTGTTTCTGTCCATATGCAATACACAGCAATTTTAATCAAACAATTTGCAATTTTTGTTTTGTTTTGCAGTTCAAATCCAACACTGAAGCCAAGGATGCACTAAACCAGACACTGTAGAGAGAAGCAGCTCACTACCGGGAACTGGAGACACCCAACAACCTAAAAAATTTGGGGAAATAAGGCAGTTTGAATTTATAATTCTCTCTTCCATCAGTGTGATGAGAAATTGCCCTTCTTCAAGCCACCATTCTAAAAGTACAGCTCTGTTTAGTTCATATTCTGACATTACAGCATTTTCTCCTTGTTGAACATTTTCATAATTTCATCCAAACACACATGCCTGAACCATAATATACCTCCTGATGGCTCTCTATAAAGACCTGAAGCATGTTTTTTCAAGTAATCCCTAGAAAAGTGTCGTCAATAATCTGCTCCATAACATTATAGAAGACTTAATCCGTCATGCAATGAGCAGGACATACCTCTTGGCTGCTGTGCAAATTTAAATATATGGATGCGAGTTCCCGTGCTTCCTGCGTCAAACATAATTCCATAAAAGACAGAGAGGTCTGTGGTCACTGCCTGATGGGTGAGTTTATCTCCCCTGCTTTCAGCAGCTCCTTCTGTGGCTCCCACAAATGGTCTGGAGCCCAAGTGCCATTTTATGTATGCAACATAAACAGCTATGCATGTCAAAATCCCAAAAGCGAAGAACCGCTTTGATATCTTCATGGCTTCCATTTAATGGGATGCTTTGCTTCTTCCCTTTATCAAGTGGTCTGTTCCTTGTCCTTCACGCGGAACAGGTGGTTCCCACATCACTCCTACATCCAACAGAAGAGAAAAGATCTGTTTTATTTTTCCAACCTGACAGAAGGATCTAAAAGTATGATGCCCATGACACTGGACACTACTTTCCCAATGAGCAGAAGGAACACAGCCTCCTTTAGCTCCTCTTTCAGTTCCACAGCTCACTTTAAGGCATGGAGCAGCACAAATCTTCCTTTCCCCCACTGCTACAGAGGCCTAATAAGGCATGAAACAAGGAGGGTTCAGAGAAGCTAAATTCAGTAACTGAGGTGAGAGGGGACCTCAAGAGGTCCCTCATCACACATCCTGCTCACAGCAGGGGCAGCTGTTGGGACCCTCCATGTGGCTAAGGGCTATATCCAAGAATATATTTTGAAAAACTCCGAGGATGAAGATCCCACAGCTTCTCTGGGCAGTTATCTTTGTTAGTTCCTGGATGGTGAAGGAGGTCCAAGAAGACTGGACAAGGGCAATTTAAAATTAATGTTTAAAAGGTAAGACACAAGATCCAGGGAACTGAGTGCCCTCCTCCCCCATCTCCAACACCAGGAAAGAAACCAGAGCAAAGCACAATCCACAAAATCTACAAGCCCTCACATAGCATCATTCAGATGATTAAAAAACAGTCGGTGGTGATTTATGGGCAGCAAAATTATAGATAATTTTTCCTTTTTTGATTGAGTAACAAAGAAAAAGCAAACCAATTGATGAAGTTGAGTTAAACAAGGTTTTTGACACATATGTAACATCTTGATGTGAATTCAGGAAGCATACAGAAGGTGTGAAGGGGAGGAATTTAAAATCAAGGTGATTACAGAGTATTTCCAAAACCATGTAAGACAACATTCCATAAAAATGGAGGAAAACAAAATCACCGGCACATATACACATAAAGAATGGATCAGCTTAAGGGAAAGGGAACTGTAGATTGTGATGACACAGAAATCAGGAAGGTGGCATTGCAAATAAATGAAAAATCTTTCTGGCTTCCATCAGCAGGCAGAGACATGCAGGTGGCAATCGCTGCAGGTCTACGGGGTGATCCACTCCGACCTTCCTGGTGCCAGGAAGGCCTCAGCTGCAGCTACACCAGAGCTAAATGTCACAGGAGGGAGGAAAGCCGCAGGGACCGGGTGATCCTTCGAGGAGACACGAGCTCCACCGCAGGAAAGCGGAGGCTGGAAGAATGAGGAGGCACAGCAGCCTGGAAGCGCTACCCCCCCTACCGCCGTTTGCCTGGAGAGAATCGCGATTGTCCCTTCCCTGCCTTTGTCAGGGGACGCCGAGATTTGCTGCAAGGAAAAACCTTCCCGCCGGCGCCTCGGAGCCGGGAATGCAGGCGAGAGCCAGGAGCCAGGCAGAGCCCGGGCCAGCGCGGGCCCGACCCGGCCCGCCCCGCCCCGCGGGGTGCCCCTCGCTCACACACAGACCACTGTCCCGCCGCCCACACTTCCCTCTTCCTCCCTTTTCCCTCCTTCCTCCCTCCTTCCCTCACTCCCTCCCTCCCTCCCTCCCTCCCAAACTCACGCCGCCCCCACCGGCCCCGCCATGGCGCCGCCGCCGCCCGGCTCGCGGGCGGCCCCGCCCCCACGGCGCAGGCGCGAGGCGGCTCCGTGAGGGGAGGGGAGGGCGGTCCCGCGGCAGCCGAGCCCCTCACGGGGTGCCCCGGTAAAAACGTGCTT
>QWTY01058260.1:0-17301 GCA_008033365.1 Pseudorectes ferrugineus
CTGCAGGCACTGCTGCATGTGCTCCATCTCCCTCAGAGGTCTTCTGGTAAGAACAGGGAAAAGTTGATTGCATCCCTGCATCCCCACCTGCACAAGCTGAATTTTAAAGGACTTTTTAAAACTTCCATTCAAAACCTAAAAAAAAAAAAAAAAAAAAAAAAAAAAAAAAAAAAAAAAAAAGAAAAAAAAAAAGTGGTTAAAAACCACTGGGTCGGTTTTAAATTTATTGGCACAGCAGATGGGAAAGGTTTAGTTAATTTTTTATTTATTCTCTTAACATTGACAAGCAAGCTTCTTTCCCTTTTTTTCCCCTCCTTGACATTATCCAAGCTGGTGTGCCTGGGAAGTTGAACCACTTCTAATCTGCTCACTTCAAAGTATACCCAAGTGTGGGTGGCAGTCTGCCATGGCACAGCATCCTAACTCAAGGTGACAGCTCCTTTGGAGAGACACGACAACAGCGTCCCTGTGCTCGTCCCCAGCAAGTTCAGGATCCCATGCTGACATCTCCTCATCCCTTTTTACAGCCCTTGTTCCAAGGGGGAGGAAGTAAACACTTTCATCTTTTCTCTCCCCCAGCATTTTTCTTTGTTTGCCTAAAAAGAAGAGCCAGATCATGAGTTTTCAGCAACATTTTGTACCAAAGTGTGTCAGGAGCCATTACCTGGAGGTGCTGATTACTGTTGAGACAAGTTGGCAACTGGTACTTCTTTGGAATGGCTACAGACAAAAATAGTCTGAGTTGCTGCTGGGTTTTAAAACTGATTTCTCTAAAGCAATATTTTTCAGAATGAAAGGAATTGTCAGAGCCAACAAATTGCACATGAGATATGAAAGAAAAGGTAAGTATTTCTGTCCTGGGGATATAGCCCAAAAGTGTGAGACATAGCTCTGGAAAAAAAACAAAACAAAACAAAACAGAAACAAAAAAAACCCTAGCAAACTTATTGAAAGAAACATCAGAAATGATAACCCAAAGATGAGGTTAAAGGCCACAGCACATGTACTCATTCACTGGTAGTTAATAGCTCAGATCTCGGGAGGTTGCTGGGGACAATTGCTGGGTAGGAAACACTACTGCATTTTAAAGGCGCTTTCAGAGCACAGAATAGAAATTGTAGGATTGTATCCTTGTTGTTCCTGCTCTGAGGACTTACCAAGTAGAAGTATCACCACCTGTATAGCAGCTGTGCAGACAGTAACCTTTCATAAAGCCATTTCAGATTTAGTAATAACATCCGATATTAAAACAACTTGGAAATTTTAGAATTCTTGCCTAGATGGGGCACAAGCGAGGTGCAAAAGTGACTGCAGCATCCGCCCCAGAGGCACAGCACAGACAGTTTCTTCTCAGACAATTTGCCTGCTTCACCTTTCTCCCAGCACGAACAAACAGCAATATTTTTTATGTGCTACAATTTCAGGCATGGGGCAACACTTCAGCAGCATTCTACTTTGCCAGAGAGAAGGACTTGAATTTTAAAAGGCAGTGTGATTTACAAGCAAGTTTCACTGTACTTTGGATCATGCTACACATGCTCTCTGCCTTCTGTGTGCTGAGAATCTTCATTCCAGCTGGCAGCTTCAGTTGTTTCTCTGCTGCAAATTGAAGTGGTGGTTTTCCAGAATTCTAACTCTTATTGTTTCAATTTCAAGCTAAGTTTCAGTCCATGAATAATGTTCAGAAATAGAAAGCAGAAGTAAGTACATTTGCTGCCCCAGATGTTATTTATGTCAGCTTAGAAAAAAGTCAGACACTGACAGCTCCTGAAGTAATCAAATATTTTCTGTTCATCTCATATTGATCTTGCAAAAATCTAGCTTGCTTGATTGAAAACAAGTTGTTAAAGGAATAGAGTAGCCTCTCTTCCCTGCAGTAACCAAGCCAGCTGGCTAGCCTGTAAGCACAGACATTAAAGGGATTATGAAATAATTTTCTTACCTAGTAGAGTTGCTATATAATAATTATTCCCTTCTCTGCCATACATGGGCATTTACTAGAATTTAAATCCAGTAGCTGGAAGGAGTTTGCCTTTCAGGGTTTCAGCCTTGTAGTGCATTATGTGCCATGCAATGAGCAGATACATTTATTATACTGGTTCAGGCAAGGGCTGATCAAGCCCAGCCTGCTGCCTCCAGTGCCAGCTGTAACCAGGCAGGCAGGCACAAACAGGAGCATTGGCGGCTTGTCTGACACTTTCTTTGAGTCCTTTCTCAGTCTTCAACTATATTGAGCTCCAGAGAGTTCCTGAGCCCAGCTTGGTTTGTTTAGAAGGCCTCCCAAGGATCTCACTTCCAAGTGTTTGCACCAGAGCATTATAAAAGCTAAATGCTCTTAACATGTGCCTGAGTCGATTGTGACCAAGGGGATTCTCACAGAAAGCGGGTGGCTGTGCTAAAAGCATTCTGAGGCTGACAGTGTTTGCTGTCACCAGCCACAAACTAATCCCCACTGTTACGGATGGCAGTGTGGCCAAGCCACCGAGTCAGAGACCTCTGTGGGGCTGAATGTCCCCAGCAGGGCTGATCAACACCTGCAGCCCTAACCCGTGCTACATCCCAGCTTCCCTGGCAACTTCTGACACCCCAGCTCTGCAACTTCACCTGACAGGGTTCTGTTCATGGATGAACTGATTTTGCTTGGTTCCATTTTTAACTGGAGAGGAGTGGGCATGGCACAGTCACTTCTTCACCCAGCCAGAGAAGTTCATCTGTGCCTGGATGCAGGAGTTACTGTGCTCACCTGAACCCAAACTGGACTCTGTGTAGGTCTTTGATTTTTGCTGCATGGGACACTCCTCAGATTATTTTCTCAAAGCATTCAAACAAAAAACTTGTCAAGTCTGACTTTCTTCCCTATTCCCTCTGTTACCTTTTTTCCCTCCCTACTGCAACTCCCATGCATTTTACAGACCACTATCACATGGATTTATCACTCAATGACCACAGAGAGTACGTGATGCAAGGCACGTGGTCCATACCATAAATAATGTGCAGAAACTGTGCAGGAAGGCTCCTGGATCAGCAAGGGCTGCCCTGCACTCAGTCAGGGCTCAGGTAACCCAGACCCACACCATTTCCATCTGATCGGGGATACAGGCACATCACCAGCACAGAATTGCTAAGGCACACCTCAGAGGAGAACTCCTCTTTGTTTTATCCAGCATTATTCAACACATCTGCATAATTCCCTTTTGCTTAATGACTTGATCCTTATACCTCTGTTGGCTTTTTTTTTTTAATGGGATATATTTTTCCCTGTGGTTAAAATATCATATAAACCTCATTTTCTTGTTTTATTCTGGATTTCAGCTGGTCAGAAATGCAGCAGACCTGTTCTCTACTTCAATTATACCAGTGAATCTGTCCCTGCAAACGTGTTTTCTCCCAGAAGGGAAACAAGGGAAGAGAGAGAATTTCAGTCCATCTGTTCTGTCCAAAATTAGGAATTACAGAGGAGTGTGAGAATAAAACTAAAACCCTACAATCCCATAAACCTACCCACGCCTGAATTGAATCTTATTTTGCCTGAACTAGTTCTCCTATCCGTCGTAGAATCACTGCAAATTCTCTGGTACCTTTTTACAACTTAAAATTTTAATTGGAAACAAACTACTACATGAACCGCATAGATGGTGTAAGATGTAGATAATGGAAATTCCAAAAAGATACACCTCAGGCTTGGGTAGCTTGGAGTTGGAGTTCAGATGTCTAGACATTTCAGGATTATCAAAATTCATTCTCACTGGTGAGAAAGAAGCTTGTGTTGAATTCTAAGCTGGAAAGGCTTAGAGGGAAAGGCAGGATGAAGAGGGGGGCTGTGCTGTGCACACAGCCATGCTATTTCCAACATCCCGTCTCACATGTCACAGTTCAAATCTAGTTGTCTAAAACTGATGCAATTCAATAGAGTGAAACTATTCCAGCAGTTGAGGCTATTCTGCTTCATTATTCTCCCTCAGTAAATCAGGTACATTAGGGTTCAAAACACCTGAACTGTGTCCTCAGTACTCTGAACTCAATTTCCTACCAACTTGCGCACTGAAAATAGGACCAAAAAGTGTTGCCTTTACTAAGGGAAAGTTATACCACAATTTCCCTCCCATCCCGTTAAAAACAAACAAAACGAACCAAATTTACTATGAAGCAATGCTTAGCTTGAAAGAGATCAGCTCTTCAGCTGAAATTCAGAGGGCCCCTCCCCAGTCTCCATCAGTAATTAGAGAAGAGCAGCTGAAGTTATGGGAGTGCTCAATGAAGCGATTCTGGAGAGAGCTGCAGAACAGCAGTCCCAAGGGGACAATTACAGCAGCCTCGTGAAGGGCCCTGCAGCAGAGGCAGGTATGCAAACACTGCACACCACACTTGAAAGATGCTGCAAAATCACAAAAATATTTGCAAAACTGGTCTTTGATTTTTCCTGCATGGGACACTCCTCAGATTATTTTCTCAAAGCATTTGAACAAAAAAACCCCTCTTGTCAAGTCTGAGTTTCTTCCCTATTCCCTCTATTACCTTTTTTCACTCCCTACTGCAACTCCCATGCATTTTAGAGACCTCTATCCCATGGATTTATCACTCAATGACCAAAGAGAGTATGTGATGCAAGGCACGTGGTCCATACCATAAATAATTTGGGCAAGTAGAACTTAATTTTCCTTGAACAGTGAACAGATTTAATCAAAACCAAGCATCAATCCCCAGATCTCCCTGGAACAATATAATTGTCCATAATCCAGCCCTCCCTGTCCAGCCTTCCCATTTGATGCTGTACTTAACTTTCAAACAACATCAACTGTCAAAAAGTGCTTTTCTGTAGTTTTAGAAGGCTCCTTGACTGCAGTTCCCAGTAATCCAAGGCAGTTTGCAGGTCTCTGACACATCAGAGGCAGTGCATGCTCTGTCATGCAAAGATGAGGGTTTGCCAGGTGGGCACTCACAGCCCACCTTGATCAGGATCACAAAGTCCTTGGTAGAAGGTGGGAGGTACAAGGTAGGCAAGAGTGAGGTCAGTACTTTCAAATAGTGACTTTTCTTTGCAGCTTGATGCATACTTAGGAAATTTTTTGGCCATGAAGAATACTCAATCTACTTCCTATCTGTTTATGTTCAGGACAGCAAATGATTTAATTTGCTTATCAGCATGAACTAAGCCAGTGAAAGCAGACTTTTCCTCATTCCCTTCTCTTTCAAAAACCAAGTTTCAATTAAATTGAAGCAGCATCTACATAATGACTGGAGCACCAGTTAAAATGTACACAAACCAAAAATTCCACAAGAACAGCTCTTTTAAACACTCCTGCTTGGGAAACCCCACCAATAGCAGGAAGCAGCTCTCAGGGAACACTTTGTAGAACTTCAGAAAACAACTAGGGAAGGTATCTTAGAAACAATATCAGAACTCATCAAACCAGACACTTTATTTAAATGCCTGGGGTGCACAATTTTTTATATATACATTTATATACCAACCAGCAATTGGCTCCAAATAGTAATATCTGCCATTAGCACTCAATTAATGGTCAGTGTGGTTTTCTGGTTACTGTATCTTCAAAGGATGTGACAATCGAGTCCCTAATGCCTTTGTAAGGGTGGTCAGGACAAATCAAATCTGCTTTTAATTTGAAGCATTGTACACATTACTTGAAGAGCTTAATTAACTTATCCAGCTTATAAGTAGTACTTGCAAACACTGCTATACAAACAGGAAGGCCCTGAGTTAACACTGAGTAAAAACATGATCATTGCATTTGAATGATCTTTGACGAGGTGTATCTTGTCACCCTTTGTGGTTTGCTGGTATTTGGAGCCATGAGCTGATCAAAAACAGAGCAGTAGAGAATTCTGCCAAAGCAGCACCTGCTGCTTACAGGGGACATCTGAAAACCACAGTTACCATCACAGTTATCAACCGCAGCACCTGCATTTCATGGAATCACAGAATCACAGTTTTGGTTGAAAAATACCACCAGGATCATCAAGCTGAACCAGTAACTCAGCACTGCCAAAGCTCAGCCATGTCCCCAAGTGCCACATCCACATGCCTTTTACATCCCTTCAGGGATGGGATTCCACCACTGCCCTGGGGAGCTGTGCCAGTGCCTGACCACCCTTTCAGTGAAGAAATTCTTGCCCACACCAAATCTAAGCCTCGCCTGATGCAATCTAAGGCCATTCTCTCTTGTCTTATTTCTTGTTACTCGAGAGGAGAGAAGACACTGCCCCCCACCCGGCTGCACCCTCCTGTCAGGGAGCTGTAGGGAGTGAGAAGGTTCCCCCTGAGCCTCATTTTCTTCAGGCTGAGCCCCCTCACAGTCACTCCTTAAAAAACTTGTGCTCCAGACCCTTCCCTGGACACGCTCCAGCCCCTCAATGTCCTTCTTGTCATGAGGGGCCCACAGCTGACCCCAGGATTTGAGGTGGGGCCTCAGCAGTGCCCAGCACGGGGGAACAATCACTCCCTGGTGGGTGACACTGTTTCTGGTACAAACCAGGAGTCTGTTGGCCTCTAGTCCCACAGAATTTGGAATTTAGTCAACTCTTTGGAGAGTAGCTTCCATGGCTTTAGCTATCAGTATTAAGCAGGGAAGATAATTCACTCCACTTTGGAATGAAAGGAAAACAGAAGGTGAGCTCAGTAGTTTCAATAAAACATGGTATGGCCACCAGCAAAAATCTGCCTGTCCTCCAAGGAAACACAGTGTATAGGTGAAAAACAAAGGGAAAAGTGATGTTACAAACTTGGAAATGTAACTTAGAAAGCATCCAGTTTGTCACTAGACCTTCAATTCAGGAAGACCCTGATTATTTAGAGCCCATTTACACTGGGACACATTTAATGGACCTTTATGCATCTGATCAGCTCTAGAAGGAGAGAAACATTTTTTAGGATTTCTCCTGATATAGAGGATCCATCTTTAGCCTGTTGAGTTCTGAGATGTAGGACATCAAATGACTCCCTTCCTTCTGGAGTGAGCACTTCCTTTTTCCCCCATGACTCAGACTAGAGGAAAATTCTACATACACTTGACAAACTTTTTTTTTCTTTTTTCCATTTGAGTCACATTTTTCAGAAGAAATTAAAAAAAAAAAGAAGAAAAAAAAAAGAGAGACACAGCATAGCCAAGGAGAAGTCAGGGATACCATATATTTTTTTGCCTCTGAAGAGAAGGAATCAAGGAACCCAGAATATCAGAGACATTGCCAGACCTGCTACTGAATTTCTGTGGTATCTTTAAATTTTCATCTACTTTGTATTTCTTTTGTCTACTTAGATTCTGAATGCTGGCTGACACAGGCTTTAAGCAGCTTTAAAAGTGTCAGTGAGCTCTCTTGTCAATATAAGAAACCCACACAGGCCATATAGCTAAGAGGTTTTGAAGAATCCTGTTAGTTCTGATGCCTTTAAATGTGCACCCAAATCACTCACAGCTTTCAAAAGTGGAACCACTGTGTATCTGAAAAGATGGTCACAGGCAAAAATCACACCTCATGCAGTCACATCAAAGACAACATAAAAACCAACCTTCCAAAATCCAGATACTTAAAATCTCCATGTATCTTTAACATTTCATTAACACTGGAATAGTGCAGGTTTCAATTTACTCCTTGGCAGCCATTTATGCAGCTGCCTTGAATACGTTCTTTTCTATGGGTGAAATACTTTGACAGTTTTTACATTGCAAACAAACCTAATGAAGGAATGTGATTTCCTCCCAGCTCTTTTGAATATTGCTCCTCTCCCCACCTTCTTTTCCTGTATCATGTGACATGTGAGATCCCAAACTCCTTTCAGAACAGTGTGACACCAGCACAATGACAGAGTTGAAAGCCATAAAAAGTTATCATTACACTCTTAGAAATGCTATTGTAATCAATCTTATGTTATGTATTCTCCAGTTAGACATGTACCACAAATCAACCACATGTAGCCACGGATAGGAATGACATGATTTAAACTTTGGTGCAATAAGGTAAAATGAATCAAATTCACCTTGACAGGAACCTGCACCATAAGCAGTGCACTCAGCTAAAAAGAGTTTGTCATCAGTATGGACAAATCACAAATGGAAAGGCAACCAGGAGAGTTGCCATTTTATCACTGCACAGGCAGGATATATGTTTGAGCCTTAGCCATTTATTCAACGGGAGTTGATCTAGTTTAGAAATTCATTTTACTTGAATCTGGATTATCAATTAGAAGCCAACTGGGCTATGCTTCTATTCTCCACCATTGATTATTATTACAATGCCTGACTTGGGGTTGAAATAAAAAATAAATATTGAGTCATCTCTTGGCTTTCCTCATAGCATTGAGGTGGGACGTGGACATGTCAGCAGTCCCACTTGGACCAAAGGAGTCAGTCCCTGCTGTGGCCTAACTTTTCACATGAGATGATTGGGAAAATATCTACGAGAGAAGAATTCTAGGTATAAGTGTCACTTTACAGAAGGCATTGGACTTCAGTTTGCCTGTATTTGTTTTATACAGACACATCAATGTGCTGTAATTTCAAGAACCCTCTGTATGCAACTGCTGTTTCTGCCAGAGAGTGATCTTTCCCCTGGAAGCATTAGATGCTTATCTTGTTTCATTATACTCCCTGATTTGTCTTAGTCTGAACATTCATTTTAGGAAAACAGAAAACACAAAGCCATGAGGCCTCCTGTGGAGTGAATCCTTTTCAGCCTTCACCTGAAAATTTTAAGTACAGAGTCATTATTAAGTAGAGACTATTACAGACTAAGCAGTGCTATTAGTCTAATGTCACCAATTTCTCCCTCATTTGCGTTAGACTTACCTGGAGTACAAAGCATAGCTGTGAAAAGTTGTGTGCCCTGTTTCTTCAAAACCCTCCCAGCACAATACCCTAATGTACCACCAGACAGGTGTTATCAAGATGCCTTTGTGTTATTTATTCCACACAATGCATTCATTCCCAATTAGTGCATCATCTAGGTAACAACCACGGGAGCTTGTTTACTCTGCTACAAGCCAGTTTTTAATTTTAAAGCAGCAGAGGCTTCTCCTCCTCTTAACATATACGCATTATACATGGGAAGGCTTTAGCCACACAGACACATTTGGTACAGTGTTATCCAACTCCTATTTACCCCAAACATTCAGGGTGCTCAGACTGCCTGTGTGAGAAGTGGTCCAGAGCTAAAACAGACCAGGAATGTGTGCACAGTGAAACAGGGAAAGTCTGCAAAGAAATCTTAGCAGAACCACTGGTAAGAGAAGCACTGGATAGACCCCGAGAGCCAGGCAGGCTACATTTTTCTCAGAAATTAAAGAGATGTAGGGTAAAATAGAGTTTAAAAAAAAAAAAAGAAAGCCACTTTCATAAACAGTTAGATCAAAGGAAGTTAATCTATTAAAGTCCAAATAGCAAGATGAGGGAAGAGTTGCCAGCTAATGCATGGAAGTAATCAGGAATGGAGGCCAGCAGTCCTTCCTTAACCAAGGGAGGAAGTTGGCTGTGCTGACTCTTCCCAAGCATTAAGAAAAAGAACAAGGTAGAAGCAACTTCTGGGTAGGACTCTCTGCTTTAACCTCTACTTTAACCTAAAGGTACATACATTCAAATTCAAAGAAAGGATTCTTTTTGTGTTGCCACTGTCCAGGAGCTACAGGAGAGGCTTCTCAGGTCCTCTGTTCTGCCAGAACTTCCAGGGTGACAAGCAGAAACAGGACTGGGTCCTGCTGGTGCAACCAGAGTGCAGGAAAATGATGCTCTTTTGTTGCTCAGATCAAGAGGCTGGGGATGGCTGTGCAAGGCAGGCTGGGCACTGAGCCCAAAAATGCCTTTTTAGGGGACAGCTGCCCCCCAGACAGGTAACAGAGCAGCTGGCCAGAGATGCTGGCAAAAGCACCACGGCAGGAACAACAGAGGCATGTGAAGGAAATGAGCCCTGCTTAAACACAGCTCAAGTTTAGGCTAATGAGTAACAATGCCCAGCCAAGACAGGTACCAAAAATCGCTATTCTCTGTATGGGAACTTGTACAGGTATAGCACACAATAAGAAAATATTTAGTCCATAAAATAAGTACACATGCACTTTGTTTGGTAATTACCAACTATGGTAAAGTCGGTTTCTTAGAAGCATGTAGTTTTAGGCAGGAAATCCAATGTGACTGTACAGAAAACTTGGTTACCTGTGCTGCAGGTTTCAATAAATGAAAATACTGAAGTCAAGCCCAGGACACTGGAGTCTGAATTTTGCTAGCTCAGTAATGTTTTAGCAGTCATGCACTGTCAGGATCTATTGTTTGCTCCCCATCAGAATGATGGGGTCTCTCACAGCATACAAAGCATTACCCAACAGCAGCTGGATTTCCTGAGATTCCCAAGTAAGCCAAGGGAGCAGTTTCTATCAACCTCTGAATTTACAATTTGATGTGAATGTGGTCATTATTTCTAAAAGCTGCTAAAATGGTATTGCCGAAAAAGCAAACCGGATACAGAAAAGACGTAACAAATACAGAAGAAGGAAGAGGAAAGAATGAATTTCCTCCTGCTCTCAGCTGAGACAAAGCTCTTCAACATCATTACCTATTAACAAATTAACATATCATCATATAGTCATACAAATTCATCATCACATCTTAACAATAATTCCCTTTCACAAAAGCTTCCTCCACTTGCAGTTGAGCAGATCTTAAGTTAGAGAATGTTCCTTCAAGATGCCATAGGCCCAGTTAATAAAAAGTCATTCCAAGCACTTTGATAGGAGACAAGTATCTCTATCAAGGTTATATTGCTTCAGCTTAAAATACTTCAAAATCACGTGAAAAAGCACGTGAAAAACTGTGATGTTCATGAAGTCTTACAGACAAATGACTACCTCGCTTTCTTCAGTTTTTACTTTATGTATGCCTAAAAAACCTCAACTTGCTTTATTTTCTCTCCCATCAAAGCAGTTTCTCCAAAGTTACAAAAGCTGTAACTCTATAATTAAAGTGAATATTGGATTTCACATCAACACTAGAAATAGGAATATGCCTCTTTCATGGCATTCATAAGCACTGCCCATCCACACGTGCCCTTGTACCTCCAATAACTTAAAAATAACATTGTCTCCAAGTTTGATGGAAAGATCAGTATAACTCCCCAGTATGTGACATCCCTACACTGCTCATGTTGGGCAAAGAAGACAGACATGAGTTAATGTTGTGTTTCCTGCTACTCTTCCTTGTCCTCCCCTCCAAGGATGGCAATTCCAGCCAGCCCTGAAGAGCCACAAGGACAGCACATCCACCTCCAGTCACCCACAGCACGCTGCTGCTTCCCAGCCCACCAGGACACAGCCAGGAGCCCATGGTGGGGCAAAAGCTGCTGGAGCTGCTGGGATGCAGCTGCTGAGGTGTGGGTTGCAGGACACAATCCCGAGAGAAATCCCGTTTTCTGTCTCCTCTAACAAAGCCTCTTGCTATTCTGCTTTGATACAGCAACATTTTATTGAACTTATTCCAAACAGCCTCTTTCCTGAGTACACAGCTGAAGTCTGAATCACAACATTTCGTCCTCCCCATCCCCACCAGTAACACCATGAGAGTTTTGCACCAAGTTTCAAAGCACATTTAAATGTCAGTCACACCTTTGCAGCCCAAACAAGTCAGAAAATATGCAAAAGAAGAGCCTCAGTTTGCCCTTTAACACATGCAAGATGAGTTAATAACACTGTCAAAGGTTATCATCTAGAAAGATTTTTATTTTTTTTTAAGGTCCTTGCACACATGTGCTCCAGCAGGGTCCTGCAGCTACTGTGAGGGACACAAGCTGCCATGAAGCAGCCTCCTGGGAACCTTTTCCAGCTGTTTTCTGATTTCACAAACTTCTACTCATCTCCATCTCCCTGTTACTGTCTCACATTTCAGGAACATCCCACTAGCAGCTCAAGAACATTTTCTCTCTTACAATCTCCACACATCCTCACTCTGTTCAACGTATTACTCTTCAAATCTCTTTTTCTCTGTCATCTAATAGTTTTATTTACATGGCTACATTTAAATCCATTAAAATAAAAACGTTCAGGATACAATTTCCATTTGGATTTTACAAAATGGAGTTACAGCTAGTTGGAAATACAAAGCTGTGCATAGCAGGTTTTAGTGCCCATTGGCTTAAATGTAAATCTTGTACCACACAAGGTCATTTCATTCCACAGGCAGGAGATTTAAGTTTCTATTACAAAATGTTTCATTTCCTCACATACTGAAAATGAAGTAGTTCACTCTGATCATCTAAGGACAGTAAGCTTTTGAATCTGATAACATATTATTTAAACCTGAACAGAGTGCACCACTTTTGCAAGAATGAGATGACATAAGAGATATTTTAGAAGGTGCTACAAGTAATAGAGCATTACCAAACAGCCACTGCAGTGCTTTAAAGTCCCCAGAAAACCATGTCAAGGAGCAAGAAAACCTCTATATAGCAACACTGTTTTGATTAGTAGAAGCCAGCCAGGAGCCTACTAAAACAGCACAAGAAAAAGAAGCTCTGGAAAATTAACTCTAGCAGAAGAAAGGTGTAAAAATCAACATTTGTAATTCTCAAATTCAGAATTAAATAACCTTAATTTAATAAGAAATAAGGAAACAGAACTGAATTCTGCGACATTCTGATACTGAGGTGTCAAAGGAGTTTAATGCTAGCTAGGTAATTCCCTGCAAATATTCAGATTAATCCCCTTAAACACCCCTTTTGGGGCCAAACAGCATATGTAGGTGTTTATGCTACATATAAAATATCTTGATCCTACCTAAAGCATATTACCACTGAATTCTGTGTCCCCCTGCCTCACCCCCCCACTCCACACTGCCTCAAAGCCTGCACTTACCAAGTTGGTTAAAAAACCCCAAAACTCTTCCATATGTGATTACTCCCTTCTTGTAATCCAGCACCTCTCTGTCCTTCTAAATTATGGGAGAAAAAAACCAAACAAAAAACAGTCTCACTTGGTCCCCTTTCACCCCAACTTCTACCAACAAACACTGAGTTCTTGAACAAATGAGATGTTCCACATCCCACAGGTTACCTGTACTCACACAGTAACCAAAGGTGCACAGGACATTTCTGCAATCTCTTGCATCTTATGAGCTCTACAACTATGAAGTGTGGCGTGCCAGCCCAGTCTGTTTGTACTTGCAGACACCTTGCAGTGACAGGTGACAGGACAGAGCACTGGGCTGGGCCAGAGGTAGCTGAGGAACCCCAACAGCTCCCAGTAACAAGGCTGTTGTGCCAACTGTAAGTCACAATGTCCCTGTTTTCCAACAAAATGAGCAAGGACTGATTATTTTAGATATAAAAATTTTGAGTCACCTCTAATTGATGCAAGGATTTCAACCTCATGAACTCAGGCTGGGACTGTTACAGAGAGTGCAGAGTAATGGACAGCACTGTCCTGCTGAGGCTCTGGCAGGAGACTCACAAAGCCACAATAAAACCAACACTGGACTACAGCATCTAGAGGCCTGGGCATGAAAGTCTTGCAGCGTGGATTCCAAAGCTGAATTTTTAAAAAAGGAATCCAAGTGGTCCCCAACCCTGGCAGAGTGGCTACAGCCATGGTCAGAGCAGGACATTTGGGCTGTGAGGTTTCAGGGGAGGCTCCACCTGACACACAGAGCAGGGGCACGTCAGCCTCACTGGAAGGAAGCCTTAACCTGCTCTGCCAAGAGAAATCAATTCATCTCATTGATCTAACCAGTGCCACTGCCAGCCTTGGCTGTGGAGCTGCTGCTGGAGATGCAGAGTGCTGACCCACTAATGCTCACATTAGCCTGCTGCGTGGCTGTGCCAGCATCTGCACGCAGAATCCACACTGCATGGCTGCATGGACCAGCCAAAACTATCTGGGACATATTCTATTAGAGATGATATTGCTTTTGCTCCAACAAGCAGCAACTCTATTGAGATTGGCTAATTCAATTTTCCCCATCTTATCAGATTTCTTTTTAATGAAACTGAACAATAGTTTCATTTGTTATGTTATTAGTTTTCCCAGTGGTAGCAGCAAGACTAACTCACTTGAAAGCTAAACAACAGCGTTGTGCCAGTGTTGACTGTTTATCATCACCATGTGCCAGCTTCATATTGCAAAGTTGCCTTAGTCCATTCCTTTTTGTTTGCTTCCCATCCGTGGGGATTCACAGCTCGGAGGTCATCTTCCTGCTCCATCTACTTTGTGGATTAGCATGCACATGTACCTAAGTACCAAACCCCTGAAGGGATCTGAAATTATCTGGGATGTCACAGTGATAGTGGGATACTTCAGACTGAAATACAGTCTTTTTTTTTTCAGGAGAAGAAATTATTGTCTTAGACATTCATAGTTTCAGTTCTTGTTAAATAAATATCTTGCAGCACAGACTATACAGGTTTTCATCTGAGAGAAAACATCCAAATCCTCCTGTTGTGTTTATCAACTCAAAATCCTTTCATCAATTAACCTCCAGAGGTGCTCAAAAAAAGTTGCTATTCCTTCAGTTAAATTCCTGCTGGTTCAGCTGATTTATCACATTACAAAGACCTGTGCTGTGTTGGTGTTTGCAGGGAAATTGTATTGAGAAGGCAGGCTCATTTGCATGAGGCTTGCTGAGATTTTTTTTTTTAGCTCTTTACCTTTAAAGAAATGTTGTGTTTGATCCATGTATTTACTGGTGGTGAGGAAAGGAGCCTGCCAGCCTCTGCACACTAAACCCTGCAGCACATTAATGCAGGGGAATGGCCCAGAACACACAAAACACCCCCTTGGCCTTAGCTCCCAAATGTCTCAACTCACTTGGCTGTGGCAGAGGTCCCTATCCAAAACCAGAAATGGAGAGCTACTGCAGAACTGCTTGACATATCATCTTTGTAGATAAGTCCCCACATGGTGTCCAACACCAGAAGGAGCTCAGGTCACAGAGGCGATTGAAGACACTCACCCAGCACCAGGGTATAAATTGACTTCCTGGCCTGCAGGTACCACCTGCTTCCCACCCTCACCTGCAGATCCTGAGCACACAACATGCTTCCAAACCTCTGCCTTGTCACCACCACCAGCTCATCTCTCCTGGAGGCTGCACCCAACAGCAGCAGGGGCAGGTGCTGCCTTCAGCCGAGGCACTGAGCCCCGAGCAGAGGCACACAGTGCCATGGTGGCTGTGAAGGGCCAGCTGAAGGGTTTGCTTTTACAGCTGCCAGCAGATCATACCTGAACAATGGCCAGTTTCTTCTTGTTTGGGGAGTTTTTCAACAATCAAAGAACAATGTGCTGGTAACAGCCTCAACTCATGGGAGCTTTGAATGTAAAACCCCCATCAGAAAAAAAATCTGCTTTTCATGCCCAAACCAGACTGAGATCCATCCCACTTGTATTACAAAGAACAAGCAGAAGCAATCAAAGGTCCTTTCTAATACCAATATCTTTCTGGTTTTAAAGCATTGGCTAAGAAATCCACATTCTTTCCTGGGTTAGCAGTGGCTAAGCTGCAACAAGAGCCAGAGGCCCCCAGCACCAGGATCACGGCGCAGCTGGAGGACCCTGACTGCTGCAGGAGTCACAGGACACCTGGCCTTTGAGCCAAACAGCATGGAAATATCTAGATTTTAGGATTATCCTTGTGTGCTTATGGGAACATGCTTCATGTCTGCACCACCTGTAATGCTAAAAGCTACAAGAGTTGCTCTTCTACTTCTTCAGTAATTTGCAGTGCCCAGAGACTGCACGGCTCAGAGCAGCAACGCACATTTCCACAGAGCAGCAGTGCTCCCTGAGAAGTCACCTTAACACTGATTGGCAGTACACCTCTGCCCCCACAGGAGCAATATTCCAATATAATTTCACCTTAGTGCTGAAATCGCCTGCTGTAATTCTTGTTCAGCCTACCCAGAATAGTACCAAGGACTACAAATGTGATCTCAACAACAGACATTTTTTCCCCCCCAAGACTAACATTATCCTACAAATAAATAAACCAAACAGTTATAGCAGCAATACTAAGGCATTCAGCAAATGTTCAATATTAAAGGTACTTAAATATTTACTCCTGAAGCAACACTGGAGCTCACAGTGTGCATTTAAAAAAAAAAATACAATTATTTGCATTACAATAGCACCTGGGAACCCAGTCACAAATAGGACCCTATCGTACAAACACTGAACAAAAAGACAGTCTCTGAAAAGCTTTTACACTAAAAAGAACTGTGCAGTAATTTCAGCTACATGTTATTTCATTCCCAGGGCTGAGCCCCTAGTGCTCAGCTGCATGAGACAGTAAATATATTCTTACTCTGAGCACCCCACACATAAATTAAAAGCACAAGGACTCCATGCATCACTGGCCAGCTCTTACCTATCATAATCCCTCATTGTTTCACATGAAACAGCAAAGCAGAGACTATTTGTAATATGCTTTTGGCAAATAAATTGTAACACTATATTTTACATATATATATAATATTTTTAGGTATTCCAACAGTAAATCTGTTTTTTTCATTAAGCCTCTTCAATTCTGAAGATGTAAAATCCAGTATGTTTTAGGATTGATTAAAAGTCTGTTGTAACGTGGTGTTTACTTACAAAACACTCTGGGCCACACTGGTGATGAACCTTTATTTCTTTTGTCTGAATAATAATTAAAACCAAACAAGCTATATGTTCCAGAGGAGGATCTACACAGGGGTAAAACATGAAGCTGCTGCTGTCTGTACCCCTGCCTCTAAATCCTGCAGGTTCCAATTTATGCTGGCTAGGGAAAACAGAGATAACAGTTTGGAAATGTAAAACACAGTCATACAAAATAAACCCTAAGATGTGTGAGCGCTGCCTTTTCATAATTGTACACATCATTTAAAAAATATAAATACAAAAACGTATCTCGGTTTCTGTAGTTCTAAAGAAACAACCTGTGACCAATAAATCAGAAAGCTGGGTATCTTCTGCTTGCTAGCTTAGTCTGCCAAACAATTATGCAGTGAAATGTTCTAATTGCACTTTGATTTTAATGTTAAAACCCATTTCCATAATTTCAGTGGATCTTTACAACACCGTTTAATATTTGCCAATGAAGTAAATGAGCTGCAAGTAACATTCACAGATGGTTCATGTTTTCCATCAAGTCTGTAAGCTAAGATTTTCTTTGTTTGCAAAAAAAAAATAGTAAATACCTTGGATAAATCCCACAGAGGGCAGCCCTACCCCTATCGGTAAGGGGCAGCCTGAACACCTCTCAGCACCTACAGGTGCTCCAGAGCTCCACTGCTAAGATAAGACACATTTTCCTTACAAGAGGAAACAAAACCTCG
>QWTY01058263.1:0-10007 GCA_008033365.1 Pseudorectes ferrugineus
TTTTTTTTTACTGTTAATATATTGTAGTGTTATGTCAATGCCAGTAAACGTGTAAAAAGTTGCTGCAATCTAGAAGAATTCCTTTCTGTGAAATTATGAGAAAAATACGAACAAAATCTATTGCAGCTTAAAAATAAAACCTGTTTCTGACTGTGCAGTGTTCTTACAAGATAATGCGTTCTGGTCACTTGCACAGAGATAGTATATTGTCTATGCTGTCGGTATAATATGTTCAGCAAAGAAAAGATGAAGCTGAAACACCTTATCCCATTGTCTTGATGTACACAGATGAGAAATTAATGTTGGGTACAGAGCAGATCTATTATGACACTGCTCTCTGTTTAGACTGCTCAACTTCCAGTTCCTCCTCAGTAAATCAAGCTCAAATTTTGACTATGGTATTTCTCTGCTGTGTTAGAATAATAACACAGAAATAACTGTGTGATAAATAGTAATGAGTCTATAAAGCATGTTCTTGGAGGATATATGCATGTACATTTTTCAGGGAAATGTGATTTTTTCCTTTATGCTTGGTCTCTTCCTCTAACATGGGCATCAAAGCGGCTTTTTGCAGAAGCACTGCTTGTTTTAAGGCTTAATTGTTCACTGAGATGTAAAAAGAAAAGAAAAAAATGTGTGCCTGCTGCATAGTCAAAGTAAGGGACAGCAGGAGCTACATACACAGGCAAATAATAACTGAAAATCTCTGAATGGGAAAATGTCCAAATGCAGGGAGAAATCAGGAAATTGCCTAAATTATCCAGTAACTTCCTTACTTTAGAATGGGTTTTTATTGGCACAAGAGGGGTACTTTTTTTGGTAACATTTCTGGTTAGGGGTTCCACAGTGCTGGTCCAAATGAACCATGCTGATGTGCTTTGGAATATAGCACTTGGAGGAATATATTGTGGTTCAATTCTTCTGATTTAATAAAAGGTCCAAGAAACTTTCACTAGCAGTCATGTGAATTAATTTGGATTAATAATTTTATGCTCACTAAAGAGCGATGCATCCTTGGAAGAAGAGTTAAAATGAAGAGGAAGCACCAAACCAGCTTTTGCAGATGCAGGTTTGTATCTTGCATGAGCTTGTGCAGATTAAACTGTACTGAAAAGAGATACAGAAAGCTTAAAAACTGCTTGAACACTCATGGGAGTCAAGGTATCTAGTGTAGAGCCCTAAAAGTGAGTCTGTATCTTGAGCAAATGTTACCAGTATGAGAAATGAAACATAGCTAATTCCTGATAATTGTAAAAGAAAAAAAAAAATCCAACTCCCTCCTCACCTTTCAAAAAATAGTCGGAAAGAATATCAAGAAGTTGAAATTGGCATGTGGATGCTAATTATGAAAATTATAATTGGGAGGAGTGTGTATATTTTCATAAGAGTACTATGTTGTGGCCTGTGATGATTTATGTTCTTATTGAGGGATGAAAATGGTCAATATGAGAGAAATTCCAGTTAAAATTCCACCCAAGTATAGTATGTGTTGCAAAGTGAGTTTTGGTACCAGATTGGTTATCCCGTTACAAAAGGAGACTGGAACTCTGTTGCAGAGTTGGAGGTTTATAGAAGTCCTGGGCTGCTCTCTTCAGAAGTCACTTGATTTTTAACTGGCGGTGTAGAAGATAGAGTAATTTTTCAACAGCACATACTGGAAGTTTAAAAAATGCAATGCGATCAACATGCCATCTACTGGAAAGAGATTGTGCTTTAATCTCCTTCAGCAGAAGGCAGTTCTGGCTGCGGCAGTTAATACTTGTTGTAAACATATGGCTAATTCATTGGTTGGACCCGACAGAGTAGGTTTGCAGGACTAGTTTTGCTTGCAAAAAAGCAGGGTCCAATATCTTGCTGTGTGAAATTGCTCAGCTAAGGCAAAATACTAACTTTGCAGGACAGAGGTTTCCATCATGAGGATTTCTTTTTGTAAAAGTTTGTACTCTATTTCATACATTGGTGCTGAAATGAGTGAACACAGTACTTGTTGCAGAGGTGGACTACTCATGGATTTTTGTTCCTTGTCATGGGGTGATGCCATATCTTTTGCATCATGTCATGGTGATAGTTTTGAAAGATCTCAGGATGTCTTCAAGCCTAATTGCAAACAAATATGAATTGATGAGTTAAGCTATGCTAAGGCAACATATCATCTTTTCTTATTTAGTAACATTGTTAAAAAGAGGAAAATACACAGCTATCACCATTATTTCATAATTGTATGTAACTTCTAAACTTGGTCTAAAATCATATGCATGAATCGAATACCTATAAAATTACAGCAAGTTCATGGTTTTGAGATGAGTGATCTTTTCTGCATTATCTAAACTGGATTTTGCTATGGCTTTGAGACACAATGATAAGTCTTAATCATATTTCTGGTTGGTTGTAGTGCCAAAGAGGTCATAAGATTGAAGTGAATTTGTCTATCCAGTTAAACGTGTGTCTTTTGATGGCATAAGTAAAAATTACTGCTCTAAAATCAGTCTCTCAAAATGTGAGGTGGAACATTTTTGAAGGTGAATTTAGCTTGGTAAAAATTACAAAATTTGTGTTTTTCTGTCCACTTTTATATTTCCTTTGACATTTAAATTTTGGCAGATTTAATGTGATAGTTTTTATATGTTGATTTTTTTCATATGATGCTTCATATTGAACAATACGGGTTTTTCATATGACATCAGAAATGAGTCTCACTGCCCTGAGAGTTCAGGGAGTAGACACAGAGTACAATAAGCTCAGGGTCTTTTTCTGTGGCCACTTCAAGTGCTTTTGTGGCCCAATCACCTAAACAGTCTGACTGGAATGCTGCTTGTAAAAGGGAGTCTTACATGAAGGCAGTCATTGGGGTCAGTAACTAAGATCTATGGTCCAGATTATCTTGTCTAGTGAGACCTCCCTACTTTTAGCCAAAAGGACAGTTTTCTGAATATTATTTGAACATTACTATTGAAACGCTGTATACCAAAATTTTTTGTCTAAACAACAAAAGTACAACTCCTTAGAAGAAGCCTGATGTGAAACAGAGCTCTTTTTTTGTGACAGTGCATTCCTTTCCCTCTACATGTGAATATGACAAAGATACAAGACACTGAATAATTTGATTGAAGTAGAATTCTTCATAGCAGAGAACAGGACCATAAACCCAACAAGATGCACTTAAATAACAATAGTAATATTTCTACTATAGCAACTCATTAAGTGTATGTACAAATAACAGGGCTGTAGAAGGTAGAACTTTTTTTAATTGTAGAGAAGTAGCTGGTGGTCATTTTTTTTCTAAAAGTACAGTTCATTGTCAGTTTTACTACTGATGTTACAAAGCAATCTGTAATACAAAGGCTTCAGAAGAATGCATCTTCTGTTGTTTGTAGCAGGGTAAAAGTAGTGTGCTCATTTCAAGTTGCTTAATGAATGTACAGGTGTTGATCTGGTATATGTCTATTGTTGGAAGTGATAAAAATATGGTGAATTTCCATATTAAGCTTGAGAATGGTTGAGCTTTCCTTGGATGTATTTTCAAGGTCAGCTATTTTCTTTACATTTGTTGGGTTTGGTAATTATTTTTTAAGAGATATGAAAATAATTTTTTCCCTCCTTTCAGATAAAGGTTTGTAAATGACTCAGCCTGTGACTTAAGATAAAGATAAACATATCTGATGTTACTGTACTGGCATGGAGTGTAAGAAAGTTGAAAATCCTTGTTTCTAGTTTTTAAGGTCTTTTTGGTCTTAAAAACACTGGGCTGTAATCAGATATTAAAAGTAACTGGTTTTCATTTAGACTGATAAGAGAGTAGATGGAACCCTTCTTCTTTATAGATTTGGGAGTGAAGTATGAGGCTCATTGAATGTTAATGCTCTTGGCTATAGTCACACCATTGTAACATTCTCTCTGGCAGGTAGCCAGAACCAATTCTCACTCGTGAGATCTCAGACTAAGGTCCAGCAGTGTCCCTCCTCTTCCCCACAACTGAAGATTAATTCTGCAGAGTGGTAGTAGGCTACTTCTTTAGGAGAAAATACAATACATTTTTTGCTGTAGGGTCTTAATATGCTTCCTGAATTCTTTCAGAAATGCAGGGGTAATAAATACCATTTTTCTCCTGCTTAGAATTCACACTTTTGTTGTCTGAATTTTCTGGGCCCTGAAAGCTTTCTGATTTCTATCAATGTGGATGATGATGCTTGTTTGGTTAATGGCTTGCAAGGATTTATATTTGAGGTACAGAAGTAGTATTTAGGATGTGACTTGTGGCCGTACTATACCTGAAAACTACGTGCTTGTGTTGTGGACTGTGTTTAAGCATAATGGGTGCTTAAACCAGTGATGCAACTCCATAATTTCATGGAATGTGTTTGGCTTGATGGCTTTATTTTGATGACCTATAAAAAAGTGCCTAACACAGCAAACTAGAAGCTACTTGCACTCTGCTGCCAAAGGAATGGAGAAAAATGCATTGGCAATATCGATGGTGCTCCATATACCTAAGATCATGAACCTACACTAAAAATCCAGGAAGAAAGTCTCAGTTTGGCCCGAAAAACTAAAAATAGATTCTTTTGTGATGTTGGAATTCTGTTTGTTATGCTATGTATAATGCATTTCTGCCCAGGAGACTTGCCATGGAGTTACTTTTGACATTTTAATGTGTTCTTTGTGTTTAGAAAAATTAGAATGCTGACACTTCCCTGTGTCTCATTTATTAAGTTACAGTAAGGACAGGAGATAAGGAGATCTTAACCTAAATTGTAATCCCTTTTTCAGTGAGATTGTGAGCTCAATATTATTTTCTATATTTAATAGAAAACTGTTCACAGACAGTATTCCATGTGATGTACCACTCTGCAGACAAAGAAGTCTCATTTATGCCACTTGTCAAAGCTGTGTTTCTTCCCCATTGTCTGGTTTTGCACAATGGGTGTGCCATCTGTCTTGTAAGGGTCAGATTGTAAATACTCTATATGAAAGTTAAGCAATATGTTTTTCAGAAAGCATGGAGATTTTTCATACCATCCTTCAGTCTTAATATTGTGCAAAGGTTTAAGATGTGTATTGGTATATTTGCTATTTCAAATACATTGGAGGGCAAGCACCTTTCAGAAATACTGAAGAATAAATATGACATTTCATCAAATAGCAGTTTCTGTGTGCTATTATAGTTTTCTTTACTCCCTTTCTTTACTTACTCATCTTACCCTTTACATAATTCCTGTGTATTTTAATGTTTACTTTTACTGGTTTTTATCTTAGCAATATTTTTTGTAGATAAAAAAATCCCTGTTAAGTTTCTGCTGTATTTGTAGGTACAAACAATACTTCAGTCAATCATTAGATAAAGCAATACATGAATCTTACAAGCTGAAGAAATAGGTGTGTACGGAATTTCTTGATATCTTACTTGTTGATATTGATTAATAGCTTCTATGGAAAAAAGTAGAGAAGTGTCAAAAATTTCTGGTGTGTTTTGTCTTCATGTGCTCTCTTAGGAAGAAAATACTCTTTTGCTGCCGGCTAGTGTATATTACCCAAAGTGTTTATTTCTCCAGCCATTTACATTTTCTTGTTATTATTTATGGATGGTCATATTTGATCAATTTGTGGTCAGTTTCCTTGCAGGAAACAGGTAGGTTGTCTTTGCATTTGCCAACTGCGAAAGTCAAAGCTGGTTGAAAAACAAAGTAAACCTACTTTGGACAAATTGAAGCACTTAGAAAATGGAACATGTATTTGCTGAGTCACATCTAATTGCAGAACTAACACCTTTCCTTTTTAGTTGGAGATGGAACTGCAGCAGAATATCTTTCTAATGTCTCCATATAAAAGTCTTCCAGGCCATCACACTTCTACCCAGGACATTGCTGCTATGCTCTTGCTCTGACAGCATCAAAACACCTTCTATACAACAACAAGGCAAACAGGGATTTATGATGGGACCTAGTATCTGTAATTTCACCGTAGTGAAATGACACACAAACAAATCATCAGTGGTTTTTATGGGTGTTTATATAACTTGTTTTGGTAGTGGGAGGGGAGACAAATTACCTGGTGTAAGTGGTAAACAAAATAGTTTAGTCATGCTTTATATTGTTGAATTCTCTCTAGTTGATACACTTCTTCAGGTGATTCTGTGTTTTTGTTGATATGAATGACTATAGAAGTAGGAGCTCTGACTTTGTACCTCAGAATTGCTTGGTGAACCAAGAGTAGCAATAAGCCCAGCAATTACACTATGCCCCCCTTATATATGTCATTCTCATCATGTTTGAATGATTCAGGCTAGTCTGTGGCACTAAACATGGGGAAAAAAACATGAGATTTTACTGAAATGTGGAAGAGAAAAGAAAAAAATTTGTGGAAAAATTGAGCTGACAAGACTGAAAAGCAGCAGCTGTGCTCTGGGTAGCATTAGATTGTTAAGGAAGTTTCTTCCTCCTGAGGCAGTGTAATGAAATGTGTGCTTAATGTGCAAAGAGAGACTGTCTCTCTTGAAAATGAAGAACAAAAATCAATTTTTATACTGCTTCACTTAGGTTTTTTTGTTAAGAAATATTTTTCAGGACGGGGTGAAACCTGGCAAGGGTGCAAATCAAAGAACTATGTTTAGGTGTTTAGTAGCTGAACCTTTGAGATGCTATGCTGAAACTAGTAAGTTGATAATTAATAGTTATTTTCAGTGCCAAAATGCCCAAAATAGCCACTGTATTCTTACTACTTATCAATGGCTGGCATAGTCCATCAGTCCTCCTGTACTTCTACCCCCCTGTTCTCTGGAGAGTACAGAAGGTCCTGGCATTTCCTCCCTGAAAATAGGTACTGTTGATTTTTTGTTGGTTTTGATTTGTTTTCTTCCCCCTTCTGTGAAGGGAGCCAACATTTTCCAAGGGACCAGGTATTTTTGAGAGGCTTAATACCTATAATCTACAATGGATTGTCTTTCAAGTGAGCTGAAAGAGTCTAATTTGATGACTTTTGAATTTCAGAAGGGGACAGCTAGTTGACTGCATTAACCTTTTGAAAATCTGAATGTAAACAAGAGCTGTATTCTTTGAAACTTAGACTGTTCTCTAGGTGCTGATGGATATGGGGGACACCAAATAGTCGTGATTGTTAGGAATCCATCCTGACCTCTTTTAGAAAGTTTAGCCTTGCAGCTGTCTTCATTTTACCCTCAGTCGAGGAATAAGATTATTTGACTTAACGCAAAGAGTAAGGCTTGGGTAATTAATCTGTAACCATGGTGCCTCAATGACAATGAAATGAGGAGGGGTCAGAACCCATTACAGCATTGCTGCTTTCTTTCTGTTTCCTTCATTAAGCATATTTAATGTTGCAGTCAATGCAGCCTATGCAATTTAATTTGGTGACAAATCAGTCTCAAATACCGCTTTCTGTGAGATCACTGCATTCATATATGAATATATATGCATTCATATATGAAAAAAAACCACTGTCCTCAAGTGCACAGATAGTGAATAGAGACTCATCTGCCTTTTTGCCTTGTAAAAGTACTATCTGCTCTTTGGTATACAGATGTGCTGTGTTTGGCTCAGGAAAGTTTATAAAAGCAGGCATTCAATTTAATTTAATGTATTTCTTGAACTCTGTTCCTGTTTCAAACATCCTAGTTCTTCCCCTAATTTTGACTCAGCTGAAGCTTCTTTGGCACAAGGGCAGATTGTTATCTGTTCCTGGGCACAGAAAGAATTAAAATGCTGTAAAAACTAAATAGTAAGATCAGTTTTAAAGAAATAATAGTCAGTCCATTCGACTCAGAAAAAACTGGCATTTCTATCTGTTTTAATGTCCGAGTGCGTAGTATTGTCAGTTTCATGTGTACCTAAACTGACAAAATTTAAATAGCTTCTGAAAATAGCGAGGAAGAAATACAGGACATGTATACCAGAACTAAGGGTTTGAGGAATATCTGTTTCCTTTGTATGAAACGACTACTGCATCACTGGCTTATAAAATGTAATCATAAATGTTTAAGCCATTCCCATCAAATAGGTGATGTACAGAAGGTGATACTGCAGTCAGGTTTAAATATTTTAGTGTTCACTCACATCGTGTTTCTTTGCTGCTTAATCTTGCTGGTAATGTCACATGTTAAAATGGTACTTTTACGTGTAATGGAAAGCTGATAATATTCAGTAATTACAGAAACATGGAAGTTTTTATCACACTAGATTAAACCTTATGATACCTTGGAAGCAGTATGGAATAATTTAATCTGCCTTAAATCTTTCCATGTTCTAGCGAATTAAATGATCCTTAAGGTAGCTTGCGCCATTCCTGTAGAAGAATATTCAGTATCTATAACAGAGTCTTTGTTCTTGTGAATATTTTCAAGGACCCATCTGGAGAAATAAGTAGATGTGTTTTCAGAAATTCAGGGGGTGAGTAAGGTGGAAACAAACATACATATCTGAGCAATCCCCTCAACCACCTGATTTTCAAGGAAAGCACTGAGAAAAATCACTTTACAAAGTCAGATTTGTGAAACTGCCAGAGCCATTTTGGGACCTGATAGGATGAGATAAAATATCAAAGGAGGGTTATGGGAAAACAGGCTAATTTCAATACCTGTTAGAAGGAGGTAGATAAAAAGGGACATTATGTAGTGAATGAATAAGTTGAAATATTGATGCTATTCTAGAGACATGCTATTTACCTGTATCTTACCAGAGGCTAACTGTATCTGGGTGCTGCTCTTTCTAAACAAAGATTTTAAAAAATGCTGTTTGTGTAAAGAGAAAATATTGGACGGAAGGAGACTTGTTAGGCTCTTCTTGTTACTGTTCAGGAAACAGAAATTACAGTATTGACGTAGCTTTAATTCTTTAAAATAAAACCTTAAAAATTGTTTTAAAAATATGTCTTAAAAGTCTCCTAATAAGAAAGCAGTAAAAAAACTAGCACTTCCACTTCAATTTTTGGGCAATAGAACAGGTTCTTCTTGTGCTACAGATATCTGTGCTCCATATATTTTAAACGTCATAAATTATATATACCTAGTGCTAACTTCAGGGTAAATCTTTTGGGGTTCTACAGATAACACTGTTTTATAGATAGTGTAAATGTGTATGTGTGGAAGTCTGAGTGCTCATTACTAATGACACACTAATGAGGATGGAGAGGACTCCTACCTGATTCTTGTTAATCTAATGAAAAAGGAGTGCCAGTAAGAAAGTCTCCTCGTCTGGAGTAGATACCAAAACATCATTGTAGATGATGATAAAAAGAAATTAAGAATTGCAAAATTGTAATCCATTTCATTGGTGTGTTTTTTATATATACTTCTGCTTCTACAGAATTAAATACTTCAAAACAGCTGAATCTTTTTTCCAACAGCTAAAGCATCAAATTTGGCTACATTTTTGCAGACAAAAAACCCAAATTATTTCTACAGATAACATTGGGTTTTATTTTTTTATATCACTCCACTTCCTTCAAATGCAAGAAGTTCTATTGGAGACAAGCATTGTTTCTGGCAAATATATTAACCTGGAATTATTCTGCCAACTTCCACTTTTGCAGTCTTTCAGTTGGACAGTCTTGCATTTCAGTGTATAGAAAGATGTTGACTTTCTTTAAATTCCTTTTATTTCAACAGAATTTTATATTTATGTTGATGATGGCCATTAGTTCCTGTCATTATGGCATAGGTCACACTGCTGAAAGAGAAACTTTAGCAATTGGTGTACTGTTAACTGCTCACCCAGCTGTTGGTAATCTTGGTGCATGTTTCTTCGTGGCCCAGTTATCAGTATAACCTGTTCCAACAGCATCTGACACATCCTGAAGTTGTTCCAAGTAACACCCATAGGGGTGTTAAATAGTGGGTGCTTTTCCAAAGTCTCTCTTCTTAACAGGCTCTGAAGCTTTTGTAGGGCTTGCATGGCAGGTAACCTTCCAAATCTTCTTTAAAGAAAGGTCTGAATCTTTTCAGACCTCCAATGCTTTTATGTTTCACCTGAATGTGAGCAAGAACTTCTTTGCTGTGC
>QWTY01058265.1:0-13370 GCA_008033365.1 Pseudorectes ferrugineus
TGTGAAAACACAATCCCCTCCTTCAGCAGTGGGCAGGATGCTCAGAGAAATATAGCCTTGGTCAAAAATATTACCAGGAGAATGCAACAAGCTGCACTTGATCTTGAATTCACCGGATCAGGCAAGGTCACTTCTGGTGAAATACTCACAGGGATAAATTCCAAATTACCCAGATAGTTCGTTAGCATACGCAAGACAGCTGGAAGTCTTTACCACACTCTCAGATGACACTGTTTGGCGCCTTATCAAACTAAATGCCTTTTGCCTGTCGAGAGCACAAGCACATCATTTTACTTCAGCGTTGTTCTGTTTTCCCTCGGCGTGACGTGTTGGTTGTGAGAAACTGCTGTATCCAAGATAAGACGTCAGGGTTCAGCTGCTTTCCCACTCCTTTCTGATGACAAATTGATGTTAAAGTTTAATTTCCAGAATATGAAAATTATAAAGATAATATATTTTGACATACAAGATGTGTAAAGAAAAATACAACTGAACCTGTCCCAACTTTAACCAGGTGACCTGATGTGACTCTGCGAAGTGCAGTATTTTCAGTCGCAGGAACACTCCTGCTTTCCTTATTCAGTAGAGATGCTTACAACCTTTCTTGTTTGAAGTGCTGTGTTCTTTCCCCTACTATCCCATTCAGGAAAACAGAATGTTCAAGCTAATGTACAATTCTCTGACACTAAGAACTCAGTAAGTCCAGGAACACAAGTTACTGCTTCTTTTATAGTAGTTTTTTTAAACTGGAATAAGGCCACTGTTTTGTCAGTCCCAGTCCCAGAAGAAATAGCCCTGTCTGTGCTTGATACCAACAGAAAGGCATCCTGTAGCATGGCAAGAGAATCCAACTCAAAGAGTTTTATGTTTATACACACACACAGAGCTATTTATTTCACTGCTCTGAGTGCACTCCATGGGGTGAGCTGGGAGTGAAACCCCTCCGTGTTAGACGTGATGCACGAGTGGACAATGGGAGATGCCTGACCAAAGTACTGGGCTCGTGCCAGGGTCTTGAACCAAAAGGCAAACGTAACAAGAAGTGGAAATAAACTGGAGACAGCACACACTTCTTCAACTTCAGAAGTCACAAAATTAGACAACTAGAAAAGATAGGAGGGAAGGACCCTCCTGCGCAGGATACATACAGCATGGAAGGTATATATTATTAAAGAGCTTTAATCTCCCCTACCAGATTTCTCTCCTGTTGGTAAGTGCTTTTTCTTCTCACATTTATTTTTATGTTCTAATAAAATCAGTTTTGTGGGCTGGAAGCCCCTAACACCTCACTTAAGCTCATATAAAAGAGTGTGTGGTTCCCCCACGAAGCTCAGGCCCTGCTGTAGCACCCTGCAAGCACACAGGCTGATACCCAAGTCCCACTGGTTACTTCTGAGAGGGCTCTCCAGCACCTTCCAGGACCAGCCCATATGCTTAGGGCTATGAGTAAAGCAGAAATGCCTTTCAGTTTTACCTCAGACATAATTCTGAACAAATCTTTACTTGCAATTTCAAGTTTTAAAGAGGTCATCAAGAAAAAAAACATATATAAACACCACACTGTACACAGGACATATGCAGGAAACTCAGAGGCCACCAATCTTAGTGGATTTAAATGGGTACAGTTAGGCTACTGCAGAACAGACACATTTTATTTATGATTTATTATGTATCGCTGAAACCAATAAAACCTGAAATAAGACCTTCACCATCACAGATCAGAAGGCAGCACTTCAAATTTCTTGCAGTAGCACACAGTGAATACTGCAACAAAGCACCATCAATCCCTCTGTGCCACATTGTTTTAATGGCCAGAACTGTACCAGTAGCTCTGAGTTCCTTTCAAAGGGAGATGAGAGACATCTCTGCCATCCGTCAGACAAGCGTTTCTTGTTGCTCTGTTCCACAGCTACATAATAAGTTCCCTGTCGTCTAACAAGCCCATCATAGGATTTCTCTGTCTGGTTTCCTACCACGATCACATGTTGCCTGTAGCCCCTGCATCCCAAGGAAAGATTTTTTGCTGCAGCAGAGACAATACATCATCCTAAAGTCATACACAGGATGCTAAGCACATCTTTTACCTGATGTGGCCTTCAAGTGTTTTACAAACACACCTCAAAAACATTGTTTCAGGCCAAGTGACATCTGACTGGCAGTTATATTTCTTTCTCAGTTTATTATTTAGATCTCAGTTATCTAAGGAGAGTTTTCATTGTATACCACATCCTTTGCAACTCCCCTTCCAGCTTGCACAAAGGAGTTGAATTTCAGTCTTCTTCCTTGTGTTGGAAATTGTTGCCTATATGCACGACTGTCAGGTGGACAAAAATGGAAAAACTGCAAGTCTACAAGATTTACTGTTTAAACTCAGCAACTTGGTTTGACTGCCACTAAACTAGGGCAACAAAAGCCAGCTGTCTCTGTCCTCTGACAGCACTGCCCTGAGAAAAAATACATTATTTAAGGTCATCAAATAATGTTAAAGAAACTGCAGTTATTTTAAGATCTGTAGAGCATTCTGATTTAAGGATCCCACAATCTAAATAAATGACGGTTGAACAGAGGAATCCATAAAGCAGTAAGGCATCCAGCTGGGCAGGGTCAGCTTGGGTCTTCTCAGCTGTACAGGTAAGATAGACCTCAGTTGTGACCCAGGAATGTAGAGAAAAAATGCATTTCTATTTTCATCCAGGAGTCAGAAAACTCTTTTTCATGGTGATAGTGGAAGAGATGACTGTGCAGGGCCAGCAAGGCTTAAAGGCTGGGCCCAGACTTGGAAGCTGCTGTTGTGAGAGGGCCTCTCCCCTTCCACTCTGCCCTCCCCATCCTGCTGGGCACCCACGTCCTCCCTTCGGACCCTCTCAAGCCACCCGCACCAGACTCTTCTCCACAACCACCCCTGCACTCATCCCAGCAGAACCTGTAACCCAGTCACATCCCTCCTCCATGCATGAATTAAGGAGGGAGAATCCAGAGCCAGACTCAGTTTTAGCATCCACCTATACATGCTGAATTTTCTGCTTAAATCTTCTGATAGCAGATGTTTTGAAACTCAAAGGGACTAACAGAATGACACTGACAGTGGCATTACCTTGACATGGTAGTCTTCATACACTGCCTCAAAGAAGTCACAAGGAAGTTACAAGAGATTGCCATTGGCCATCTGCCTCTTCATTACTGAACTCACCACCAAAATGTCTTCCTAAATTTAGTACATAAGTGGCTCCAAAAATCAAATAGGAAAAGGAAGATGGCACCCAAAGGCTTGCAGTTTGGCTACTCAAAAGTAGCCTTTTGAAGATTTATCTAAATTTATCAAATAAAATAAGTAATCAGCCACAGGACAGTCAGTGTCACTTGAGCCATTTGTGTTGAATAGCAGGTGTCAGAATTATGCTAGATAAGTATTCCATACATATTACTTTCCAAGTCACTTTAATCCCTGCTTGGGGGAGTGGCCAAATTTACAAACATGTTAAGCTATGCAATGATGTTAAGAAGTAAGTAACTCTGCATTACGCACTAGAAAAATCTTCAACTTTCTCCCTGATTCAGAAAACCCATCCAGAAGTATCCAAGAGTAGAGACACCTAAGACTATCTGCCAGTATTTTCCTCCTCCTTCATCTCCCCAATCTACTGTACTGGTACAATAAGAGATATCAGCAAATATTTTTTGACAGTTTAATCAACACAAGGTACTTAAAATAAATGCAATGCACTTAAAAATACCTATGAACACTCTAACTGCAGCATGTCAACCTCCCGGAAGCATGGCAGTGGATAAAGGCAGGGGCCTTGCAGGAGATGCTATGCTGTCAAACAAGACTCTTCTCACCACAATCCAGCACAGCCGCAATTTGCCACATATCAGTAAAAACATATGGTAGACCATAGACGTGACCACACTGCTCAAGTCAAGCATCCTACAAGTTTAACACTGACAGCAGAAGCTCCAAAGAAAAACCACAGCATTATCAAGGTGGAAAATGTGTCTATTCAAATGTAAGATGCATTTATTTTCTCATGTCTACTAATCACACAAAGTCAAAATGCTGTGACGGTCTCTCCAACTTGCATCATGACATTTTGCCCAAGAGGCCATCAGTCAGCTTTTGGCAATACATTAATTCACAGTTTTGCTTACTGCTTGAAAAAGAGAACCCATCAAGAGCACCAGTTTTGTGGAAAACATTATTTTGGTTATTTCTGTAGCCTGTGGTAGTTATTCCAGAATATGCTCAGAACACTGGTAGACTACTGACCCTCAAATATTCCCATGTTTTGGGTGCAACTGGTAACAAAAAATATTAGTGACTTCTACTCCTTCTGTATTGAGGGCTTGTAAAACAAAACTTATTACTCTTCTATGATCTAGTTAGGTACAGGTGAAGTAACTGGAGAAGAAAGTTAAGACACTTGTATCTGATTGCTTATAAAGTTTTCAAAGAAATCCATCCAAATTTCCTTCCATTTTCCCAGAAGCCTGAAAGGAGCTCCTAAAAAGTACTTTCAAGGTTCATTCCCCTCTCTCCAATTCCTCACAGTTCTGCTTTACCATCACACCAGCAATAAACCCAGAGTTAGGTAACCAGTTTAATAAGATAGGTATTTTTAATGCTGACCAGTGTTCTTGCCACATCCATGCTACACACCCTGCACTGTTGTGATCACTTTTTGATACACTGCATTTAACTTCAGTTGAAGACTATGAAAGATTTCACCTCGTAAACTGATAGAGACCTGTCCTCAGAATTATTGTACTGACATGAACACCTGTGTTCAAGAGCAAACAAACTTTTATAGCACCTGATCTCATTGAGGGACATCCACAGTCACTCACGAGGCCTCTGCTGAACAGAGCAACTCATAAGCAATCCTGTGCATGTATATATAAGGAAACTGTGATACAGTAGAAACCAAAAATTATAGCAGGATTTTTGGGTGTATCAAAAAGTCATGACTAAGCCACAGCAATTGCACAATAAAGCATAGCATATCTTTTATTTGTATGCTTGAGAAGTTAATATTGGTATGACTGACAAATAGCAGCACAATTACAACAGCCACGTTAACCTCAGTGTTGTGGGCAGGTGGTGCAAATTAGCCCTCAAAGTCATCAGTCTTGAAAGTATAACTACCCTATGACAACGAACAACATCTCCAGGTTTGGGGGTGCTTTTTTAAGGCTGTTTTTTCCCCATTTGAGTTAGTGATACAGGATTACAAAGCCATAAAGAACAAAACTTCAATCACACATGGCAGAGAAAACACAGACCTTTGAAATGACAGTAATAGTCCATTCTCTGACAGAGAAATATTAGGTGTAAAAAAGGAATTAAAGTAGTAAAGCAGACTCCATGACTTACCTTACCTTGCTGTCTCAAAGGTTCATTTAGAGGAGTATCCCCAGTACAGGAACCTTTAAGAAGCCTTGACATGGTAGGATTTTTTAAGATAAAAACCAGTTAAATGAAACTGCCTGTTGTCATAGACTGGTAGAAAAGAGCTTCCCTTAGATAACTTCCCTTTATAAAGGGAACCTCACCATGGGTGTGGCTAAATGGCTAGCTCCACCTTTCATCCTATTTAGAAACCCTACAAAAAAACCCCAACAACTTCTCTGAAGCAATATAATTATTTTATCAACTTATCATGTGCTGTTTTGTTTTGTTTTTTTTAAGTAGATAACTAAGTTGACAATTTCACAAGCTGATGGGGAAAATGTAGACAAAATTAAATTTGTCTCCCTTATTTGCAGTTCCTGCAACATGGTCTGCAAACACCTGGTGGGTGAACTTGCTCAGGTGTTTGCTTTTTAAAAGCTGTGTTGTAACAACCTGAGGGAAGTCCATCAGCTTTGAGTGTTTAATGGAATTAGAGATGCATTATATTGAAAAGCAGCGTATCTATGTACTTGCAGCAATTTCCAATTGCATCACCTCAAGACAAGCCTCCACCACTAGTGAAGGCTCTTGTTTTCATCACTTACAGAATGAAGATGATGCAACATCAAAGCCCTTTGCATGACTCATTAAATCCCACACATGCCTTCACTATGGAGGGACCACCAATAACAATTAGAAACTGGTTTTTTGTCCTCTAAGTACTCTATATTTTAAAACCCCTCAACTTTCTTTTCTCTCAAGGCCTAATTCAAGAGGGTGGGGTGATGGATTAGGATGTTGCCGCTAAGGCAATATTGCCTGCAGAGTTTTGTATTGCCTTGGTGTGTAATACAAACACATCTAGGTGGCTGCACTCTTGTCTCTTAATTTTTTTGTACTATCCCAACTGGTAGTTTTTTTGTATTCAAGGGTACAAGTATGAGGAACTATAAACACAGGGCTTAAAACTGGGGTTTCTTTTTCACTGAATAGTTGAGGTTATCCTGGCACTCCTGAAGGAGGCTGGGTGTGAAATTAGAGTTCTTGAGGTGTTTGGCAGGAATTCAACTATGCTTCTATCATCTGGGTTTGCTTTCAAGGGAGCGATTAGGAAATTATGTTCTTGTTAACAAGATCTGTGCAAGTAATGACTATTATACCCAACATTTCCTGTATTTAAGATGAAGTGATTGTTCCATCTTGATACAAAGAGCAGAGGTATTTTCTTGAGAATTAGTGACTTGGGCCAAATCTTAACTTTAAAGAGTATTACAAGAAGAAAGTTCATCACTTTTCACAGTACCAGGCCATTTCTGTCTGAAAATGCTAACTGGTCTTTAAAAAATACATATCCATGTGGAACTTTTACTTCAATATTAGACTCTCCCAGATATCAGATGAAGGAAGAAAGCAGCCTTTATTGTAACAAGAAATGTTGCATAATAAACAACAGCATTCACTTTTCATTGTATTTCTGCAGGCAGGATAAAGCATCTTTGACTTTAAAATCCGTATTGAAAGGACAGATACCCATGTCTCTTGCTGTGGCTGTAAGTCTGTAATCTCATGCTCTACTGTATGTGAATACAAAAATTCTGCAGCATTCTCCAGGGCTAATAAAACCATTTCAGTCCTTAGAGAAAGTCTGATGATTCTGAGGACAAGATAAGTTTTGAATGAGGTCACAAATTAAACATAGCATGCAAGAGAAAAGAAAGCAGTTCTATTGAAACTCAGAGTTGGGAGAAATTGAGACAAACTCATTTTCTTTCCTATCTGTGAGGTCCTCTTGCAGAGGTGCTCACTGTGGGCCAGCTTCCTCTCTTTCCACTTCAGCAATGACTGACTAAACAGGTCAGCTCTAACATTCTTGGTTGTTACCACTTCTTTTGAAGTGATGTTCCCAGACAGAATGGGGAAATCCACAGGTATGGGTGAAAAGAGGAGGAATATCACAGGAGATGAGCAAGACCAGAAATCAGGATAGGAGTTGTGCTCAGTGCAGTTCACACTGTACAGATACACCTCCTGGACTGGGGCTTGGAACCATGCTCTGTTTAGAAATACAGCACTGGGAAGATACCAGAGATGATGCTTTAACTTCCAAAGGACTTGCTGTTTCAGCTGGTAGTACCTATATCCCAATACTGAAACACGAAATGGTGAAGTGGAGTATAGTCTCATCTGTAGCAGCTAGCAAATAAAATCAATAGATAAAATACTCAGTGCCTGGGATTCATTCCTAACAATCATCATGCATGGAAAAAGAAAGTCCAAAGTCTTATTTTCTGAGTATGACCAAGAGCTCTTACAAAGACAATGTAACACCTGCACTGCCTGCCAGAGCTACTTTATTGCTGTCCTAATGGCAAACACAGCATTACGCAGCTGTAAGTGTAATCGCACTTTTTGCCATTATAACCAGAGGAAATTGCTAAAACTTAGTCGAACAGATCGTATTTTAGCAGCCAAAAGCAGGAGAGGTGAGTAGAAGCCTGCAAGCAGGGGGCTGGTAGGTTGGTCTTTCCTGAGGAGGCACCTCAGCAGTACCTGTACTGATAATGTCACTTGCTGTTGCCAGTTGCTTCCATGCAAAGGCCAGCCTTAAAAACACATTTGCTTTCCTGAGCAAGAACAGTTACAAGAGCTCCTCTAAATCTGCCTGTACTTAGCGAGGAAGCAATGTTTTAAAGCACAGAATTAATCTGCCTGCTGACATTTCATATTCAGGGGAGAACTTAGGACTGACTTTTAGTCCTGATTTGTTTCATAGTCCTCTCCCTCTTCAGTCCCCCTGGATCAAAAGTTCTTGGTTGATAAAGCAGCGTGTTCAACCTCTGAAGGCAGAGGCTGCTTCTCATTGCTCTTGGTCAGGCACAGCATTTTCTGGCTCTGCTGCACAGCTGGGCTAAGGCTAACCTGTGGTGCCACTTTCCTACTGAACCCAGGGCCAAGCTGGGAAACGAGAGAGTTGTCAAACAGCAACCAAGGCTCTGCCTGGTAAAATTTGGGGTTCAGGTGCACAGCAGCCTGAGTGGGGAGTCTCTGTCGCACAAGCATTCAGTGTGTTTGCTGTTACCTGAAAGGCTGGTGGTCCAAGACGACCCAGAGATGGAGGCTTGGAAATAGGTAACCTTTAATGGTGCTTTCCACCCCAAACCATTCTGTGATATCTTCTATGTTACTATGAAAAATGGGGGATCCTTTCAGGCAAAGGCCAGAGGAAGTCAAAAAGCAAACTGACAGAACAGAATTACTGCCAATTTTGTGGTGAAGTCAGGATGCAGTTCAGGGGAAGAGACACATCACAGATAAAGAATGTGAAAAATCTCCTAAGATCATCTTGTAAGAGGAGAAAGAAAGGGGCACTCCACAGGAGCACCATGAGAGCAGCAGTGCATGGATGCAGGGTTCTTTCCAGGCACAAAACCAACTACCCTGAAGTGGCTGGAAGCCCAGATCTTTTGTTTTCTTAACAAAGTTTTTTGTCATCATCTGGAATTATTTAATCTGCCCTCAAAGGTCTTCCAAGAGACAGCCTACCTAGGGCTGCTGTTCAAAACTTCACCAAATGCAGTTTTCCTATGACATTCCCCAGACTGGTTTCAGCTGCACCTCACAACCCCTTCTTCTACAGAAATGTATATTCCTAGAAAATTTCTGGGGCTTGTTAATGAGACATAAAGATGTTCACAACCAATTGCCTATACCTAGGCTCTTGTACCTCTAAATTTCCTGCTTTCTTTTGATAATATTTCCCATTATTATGATTGACATCAAAATTCATGAGGGAATTAAAGGGTTAATGGAGTTGAAAGAAGTAGCCCTGACTATGAAAAGTTACTGCAATTGATAATGTCTGAGAACTTGAGCTGCAAGAAAAAGACGCAAAAGCTAGCAGAAAAGAACTAAATTAGCAGCTTTAAGTGTTAGTCTGTTTATGTTGCACATTTTATTTCTGTCAGGGGATTTAAATACCCAATTGTCTGGCAATCATTTAGCTTTAGCAGACCTGCAGACTCACCTGTTGAAGTGGAACAGAGCTGCATGAGTGGGATGTCCTACCCTGACTACTAACAACTCCAGGGAAACCCCAAAGCACGCAATCCTGGGGAGCATCAAATGCCAAGGAAACTATTTGCTCTGTTGGTGCAGTCTGGTAGTTGGGATTTAAGCAGTGATAAGTGATAAGACAGGAGCTCTCTGCTGCCTCTGTGATTAGCTTAATTACAAACAGAAGTCCCTTGTTCTCCTTGTGTATGGGTCTATTAATACTAACTATGTGCTCATGCCATCTGCCAAGGAGCCATTTCCAACTTTACAAAGCACAGCAGACAATACTTGCAGGTGCTTGGAAATGTGGTTATTTGGCCACTAAATCCACAAGACTTAACCACTGCCAAACAATATTTGCATGTGCAGGTACACCTGCAAGACAGTGTCTTCTGAACTAATATCAGACATGAAGAATTCCAGACTCTGATGGAAATTAAGAGAGGTATTCATCTATTGCTTCCATTTTGCTTCTTAGTCTGTGTTTTTGTGTCTGGCTCGCAAATATCCTTGGATTCAGAAATGTATGGGATGCCACATTCCCAGCAGAGATGAGTCATGAGATCCAAGGTTAGTTTCAAGTGCCATATTGCAAAGAAGCTTCAAGAACGAGTGTTTCTACTTACTCTGAATACAGTAAAGCCAAACAAAACACATTGTTTTCCTTTGATAAAACCTGACACGCTTTGCTTGCAGTGTCATTCAAACTCTCTGAAGAGACTGTTACTAGTCTATATTCAACCCAGTATTAATTGAGGCATAAAATGGTTATCAGATCAAAGCCTATTTTAATAAAACTCTGCTGTAAGGAGCAGCCTGAGAAGATATTCAGCCATTCCACATTACATGTTGTACAAACATACCATGCAGAGAGATGAGAGACAGATTTCCCCTGCGGACTTTAATGATTCTATCAAGATTTACTAGATTAAAACAATTTAGGTGTCTGAAGCTTATAGCTGATAGATCTGTATTGTTACATCCTTCTCACCTGTCAAATTTATGCAGGATTTGTATTTTCTGACAACTTGATATTTTTATATGGTTTGGCATTGGTAATTAGAGCAACCTGAAAGTTTTTCATTAAATGTGTATGGTAGATTATCCAGTGTTAGGACCCTACTAATTTTCTCATTTAAAGAAAAGAGTAGACTCGAATAAATGGTGTACTCAATATCTGAAATTGCCCTGCTGAAGAAATACTACTGGCTTCTTCCCAGAAGGGGGAAAAGTAACATGGTGAGCCATTCTCAGAAGAGAACAGGTTAAAGATTAAGCTCCTATTAAGAGAACCATTCCTAAACTTTAAATAGGACCAATTTGAAATGTGGCCTTTAAAGGCTCAGTGGTTGACTGTAAAACTCTTCAGCACAAGAGACAAGAGTTTCTGGGATCTAGGAGGCATTCAGCCAGGATCACTGAGGCTCTCCGCATAAATTTTGTCATGTTTTCATCTTCTCTACCACATGTCCTCCTCTTCCTCTACACTACCACTGGGCATCTTTTTGGACCACTGTGAAGAACTGTCCCCTCTTCAGGGCAGCAGTTGCTGATCATATTTGAGCATACTTGCCCCTCCTGAAGCTGTTCTCTTGCTAGAGAGGCTCTGTTAGCAGGATTGCTTTCCTTCGGTCCTTTTAAAACACTTTTTGGTCATGGCCATAATATAAATAGTGCAGGGCAGTCCTGCTGCTGGCTGCTGACACTGGGCACTGCTCCCAGAACACGTCTGTGCCTTAATCCTGCCTGTCCTGCAACTGTGCGCTGGGGCTGTGCTCCAGCTCATCGGGGACAAACACAACGTGAAACTGTTCTGAGGGACAATTAAACTATAGCATGATAAATGCTTTCCCTGACAGCTTTCCTAGAACATTCTTGTTTTCGGGATCCTTTCCCTGCAGTTCAGGTTTTGCATTCTCCTCTCCCCGCTCCTGAACCCTGCTGCCAGCACCCTTTCCTGTCATCTGACTTTCCCAAAGGCAGAAGACAAGTCACGGCTGCTTCATTACAGTCAGTGAAGTGTCTTTTCAAACCTTGCCTGAGGCTCTTTCCCCAGCTTTCCTGCAGGAAGACTAAACCCCAGTTTCTCTTGCTGCCACGAGAGCACCCATTGCTCTGACTGAACCAGAGTTCAGTCTTCAGGATCACTGCTCCTAGAGACAGACGTAGTGGAGGCTGCCAGCAGGGAGGATCCACATGGCAAAAGCCATACAGGGAATTACCCAAATCCCCTCACCTTTCCATCAGTGACAAATCAAGCCCCACTGAAACTGCAAGGATTTCATGTTAGCAGTTGTAGCTTTGCTCAGAGGAGCTGGGCCAAAACACTGACTTTTATATACACACACACACACGTACCTGTACCTGCAGTAAAATAAATAATATACATAAAGGTGCTGAAAGGCTCAGGATCTCACTTAAACTTCACCCAACACCACCACGTGTGCGTTCATGAGAGTTATTTTTTGGGCCCCCAGTGACTCAGAGCAATGCTGTCAACATGCTCCCAGTGGGACTCTGCATCAGCTGCAGTTCTCCCTCCCATGCTTCATGCCAACATCTGCCCAGCCCAACTCGCTCTGACACAACCACTTGCAGTTTTTAACATGATATAGTATCACTCTCCAGAGCTGCCTGAGGGAAAAATGCATTCCACTCACCTAATTGCATTAGTCTAATGTTTCTCCCTCTTTTGGAATTAAACTATTTAAATAATAAAACTTGGCTGTATTAAGGTTTCAATGTCGCAAGGCTTAAGGGCAAAAGGATCAGGATAAAAGCTATTCTAAGGTAAATTTGAATTATATGTTTCAGCCAAAGTTTTAGTAATTTTGAAAGCCCACGAATTTGTTTTTCAATTATTAAGTATCCCTGTTTGGGTAGGAGGGATTTCTTTTCCTTCTTAGTAGCTGGTACCGTGCTCTGGTTTTTGGATTTAGTATGAGAATAATGTTGATAACACACGGATGTTTTGGCTATTCCTAAGTAGTGCTTACCCTAAGTTAAGGACTTCTCAGTGTCTCTTGCTCTGCAAGTGAGGAGCCACACAAGAATCCAGGAGGGAGCACAGCAAGGACAGCATTTAATATTAGTAGTATGTTATTATTACTGTATTTTGTTTCAAACCTTAAATTGCTCTCAACTAATCAGGCTTACTTTTTCTTTCCAGTCCACTGCGGGGGCGAGGAGCGAGCTGCTGCATGGTGCTTAATTGACTGCTGAGGTTAAACCACAAAAATAAATTATTGTGGTTATCCATTTGGGAGGGTGGGTGTGGTGTGGTGGAGAGGATATAATTTGTTTTTTAACTCCTCCAAATATTTCACTGGCATTTGAAAGAATGTTCAAAAATAATACAGAAAAATGCCAGATAACCAGAAGAGACAATGATAAATAGTTGAGAATACTTGGACTTGTAAGAGCTGAAAGAAACCTGATTTGAGAGTTCTATCATTAGAGAGGGGCCTTAGATTTAGAATATCAGACTAAAACTAATAGAGGCCATTAAAAACAAAATCATAAGGCTGAAATAACTATCCCAGCCCAAGACTACCAGTCAGCATCATCAATGCATAGGTTATTTGCATTGATGCACTTCAGACAGACTTTATGTCCTCCCAAGTGAGTGATGCCTGCTGCCCTTGTCGACAGGAAGCTTCTCCTGCCTGAGAAGCAGTAGTGATGGCACAAGAGACCCTTCTGCTTCTCAGAGGAAGGGGCATGCTCTAGGAGGACTTTACCTTCAAGAATCACAGAATCACAAAATTACAGGATGGGTAGGGTTGGAAAACCACCACAGTAGGCCATCTGGTCCGACCTCCCTGCTCAAGCAGGGTCATCCTAAAGCACATGGCACAGTACGGCATCCAGTTCTTGAGCCAGTCTCTCCAGTGAGGGAGACTCCACAACCTCTCTGGGCAATCTCTTC
>QWTY01058267.1:2345-17578 GCA_008033365.1 Pseudorectes ferrugineus
TTTTTTATTTTTTTTTTCCCCCTTTCCTTACAGCTTTATGACTCATCATCTTGCTTGATCCATTCCCTTTCTGAAAAGGTTTGCAGCTGCAGGGCAGTGACTGCAACTGACCTTGGCTTACCCTGTCTTTGCACTACTGTGTTCCTGCTGCTATCATTACTTATATTTCATTTCATAGTGCAATTCAGAACTGCATTACATATATATCTATATTCACAAAAAATAAAAAATCACATCAATGTATCAGAGATAATTTAAAATAAAAAAAGAGAATTACACAACTTTGTATCAGCCAGTCCATTCACATAACAGATCACATGGCAAATGATTTAACAGTTGCTCTATTCAGAAATTTGATGTCTCTAGTTGCACATCACATACTGTCAGGCAATAGACATCTAACCCAAATGTTATATGTTTCTCTTTGAACTAATTCACTGCTGTGTTTTTTAACTGTTACCAAGCCTTTACCATTGATAGTTTTAATGAATCACTTACACAGAAATACCTTGTTTGCCCATTCTATGTTTAAAGGGTATTAGCACATTTTTTATAAAAGATGTGCCTGTTTGTGTTTACAAATACAATTCTTTTTTCACTTTTCCAACCTTTGTTATTTAACTCCATGTACCAAATCAAGAGGACAAAAAAGCTGCCACTATTACATGAAAACATGCACCTCCCTGAAGCACTTTTCAATTCTAAAGGAAGCTTTATGCTTAATAAGATATTAAGATTTACTGGCAACCACACAATGATATAAAAGCAAAATGTTGCAGGCTTGATAGTAATTCATACAAAGGTCCTTTGTGTATGTAAGTAGCCTGCAAAGAACCTAGCTCTGCATCCAACAGTAATGGTAAACACGCTGTAACCATACATTTGCTGCCTGCAAGATTCAGCTGTGAAAGCATGCCTTTGCTGAAGGCTTAATTTATAACCAAGTGCATAAAAGAACTTCTGACCTGAACTCAGAGATCTTGAAGTCTGTATTAGCTAAGCCAACAGGAGGCATGAGTTACAGTCCAGCCTTCAGTTTAACATTCCTTTTACAGTGGGGATGCTACCTAGTTAATTTCTAGTTTGATAATCCTTTGGGATTATCTTTATGTGATCATATGCATATTCCTTTTTGGTGCCCTGGATGCCACAAATTACCAAATACTCTATTTTAAGGAGAAGCTAAAGAGTGAGAAATCACTGGATTTCTGGTGTGCTCAGAGCACTGACGTGAATGCTGAAGTCACACAGATTTGAATGTGACAAGTGGTAAAGATGATTTCAGCCTACTTAAGGTACCTCCCTTTGTGACTAAAGGATTTTCCATTGCTCATTCACAGTCAGGAGTCAGATTAGGAGCTGTAACACAAGCTTGATATTTCACCTTTTTTTTTTTTTAATCAATTACATTGTCACTAGGAATGTATAAAAATATTCATGGTATTCTTATATACTGTTATGGGATGAAAAGTCTCCTAGGTACCTTGGTATGGCCCAAGAAGAAAATAAGCACAACAGTTAAAGAGTCTTGTGAATCATAACACGATGGCAAGTCAATGATCATACAAATTTTTAAAAGCATTCTTAGAAAAATGAAAAAAATTCCAATCCACTCTTAAAAAAATGTAATCCTCTTCAAGTTTTTCAGGAGTGAAGTCAAAAAAAACCCCAAAAACAAAGGAAGAAAAAATAAGTTTCCAATGTTCAGCTGGGTGTTTGACTTCCCAAGAAGTAGACATGACTAATAACACTACTTGCTTTTGGGTTTAAGTACATATAGTGTTTTTAATCTGTTCAGGCAGATTGGCATTCTGTTATTCATGCCCATTTTTACTGGCTAGAATTATGATACTACTTCAGATTTAGATTCTGTATGCAGGATTCTGTGAAGGATCACACCTGCTGGCCTTCACATTTTACAATTTTGTCCAGATAATCCATAACTTTCTGGACAAACATATCTCAAAAAAGCTATGTGGTTACATGGATGCCTGATCAATTGTATCTGCCTTCACCACAACAAGACGTAAGAATGAAGGAAAAAAGTTTGCCATGAATGATCTCTCTTTTTCTAAGGAAGCATTTTTTTTCATCTTCCACAAGTTATAAGTCTCCCCATTTCATGATGTAGATTCATATGTTCTCACTGCATCCAAATAGTGGGGGCACTAAGAAATTTCCAGCACTAGGAGTGTTTCAAAGCAGGTATGAGATCTGTTGTACTTATTTACTGCTTAATTCATATTGACAATTGAGTTTTTTGGTTTTTTTTTTTTTACTTCTTGCAGCAGTTTAATACAACATTTAAATGAATAAGGAGAAAACTTGAATATATTGGTTATGCAAAAAGAATTCTAGGAACAGATATGAAATTTCTTTCCCCTGTTTGTCAAAGTGTTTCCAGTTACTCCTGATTAATTTCAGAGGAAAACTACTAGAGGTTCATAACTGACATAAGATTGTAACTTGCATAAAAACAGATATTTAAGAAGCTCTAGATATAACGTTGCTAAGTTTCTGCTGAAAAAGCTTTCAAGATTGTAATGTGATCACATTCAGACTGCAAAGTAGCACTGCTCTCTGCTGGTTGTTATAAAATTAAATTGCTATTTGGCAGTTGCATAAAAGCTCCTCTATGTATTTACTTGATTCATCTTTAAGTTATGCTTTTATTTGAATTAGGAGAGACAAACAAATGCTTATTCAGCTATAGAGCTAAAATGTATCTGCCTATCTCTCTGATAAATGAGCATTTCTCAGATAAGGCAATCTCAGCAAAGCATCACATTTGCAGAACTTTACATGTGAAAATCCCTCAGCCTCTGACATAACCTGGATCTGTGTTTTCATCTCTAATAAGTCGTCCGATTCTTTCTTGAACGTGGCTTTCACATTTTTTAAATTCTCTGCTCATAACAAGTTTCTTTTAATTGGGGAAACAGAGATGGCATGAGTCCATCTGAACACTGCATTGACACACAGTTCTAATCAGCATCTTCTCCAAACAAAGAAGTTTCCTGAGACCTCTGTTAGTGCACCTTAGGAAAGGAAAATCAAGAGTCTTTATTCCCCTTGCTGTGACTAGTATACACCAGGTCCCAACTTTTCCAATTACAGATCTTCCTGACAAAGGGTGAGACTTCTTCCATGTTTGTGCAGTAATAGATGATGGTCCTTGTCAGTCATCTGCCTCCTCTTTCCTTGCCTCATCCAGAGGGCATTGAGAGGGCCCTGAGGTCAATAAACAATTCATCAATATCGGTTCTGGGCATTAGACTGTCATGATTTAGGCTCCCAAGACCTGTAATTTTAAGAAGAACCGGCTTTGAGAGGTTAACTTTTCTTTTTTTTTTCAGACTTGTTTTTAGGCTCTACAACCACAAAGACCAGTAATGCAATTGTACATTGATTTGCGTCTCTGTCATTGATTTTTTCTTTCTGGAAATGTGTCAGAGCTTATTTTATTACAATAGGAGCAATATTATGAATCATCAGAGTTGGTCAAGCTTGCACAATTTCCCAGTCTAAGTTTAGAGGATGTTGAAACTTGACAAGGATGGTGCCATGTGAAAAGAGCAGGAAAACTGTACCCTAGTAAGTGACAATGAGAGAAACATAAACCCCATTTGTTACTAGCTCTAAGTGCAGTCTGTGAGGGGATTCCCCTTTCATTGTGAGATGCACTGATGTTGTGTTAACTTGCCAGGTCCAAATTTTGTGAAGAACACCTAGATTCACCTTGAGGTGAGGGGGAAAATGCAATGCTGTTATACTAATGCAGCACTATTTGCCACAGAACTAAAATAAAAATCTTTATTTATCCTCTCTAAGAAATGAAAAGTACTATTTTAATCTCTGACAAAAAAGAAAAAGAATTAGAAAACTAACAGCCCTTTCCTCCTAAAGCAATTTTATGTCTAAACCAAAAGACATAGCCAAGTCTAAAGTCTAAACCAAACTGAGAAATATTAATTGGTTTGCACTAAATTATGTACAGAGGGTGAGATTTTCAAAGGCACAAAGGACAGTCAGATGCCTAATTCCATTTGTGCCTTTATAAATAATTACTACCAACAATGAAAATAAAGCTGTGATAAATGATGAACGTAATCCCAAGTTTTTCTGTCCTTTTAAGCATGCAAAAATTGTCATCTTCCGTACAGAAGAATTTCTGACAATGCAAAACAAACAAGTAAGCAAAGAACACAACAATCCCTCTTCCCCAGAGTCCTTCGGAAAGACAAGCAGTGACTTTTTAAAAACCCTTTCTCAAATCTTGTTTTTCCCAAAATTGAAAACAGAGCAACTGACAATGACTTTGAAATTGGCATATTGTGACTCAAGCTACTCCTTATACCAAACCTTGTAGTTCACTGACCTTGCCAGTTTATCACTCAGGATTTTTTGTTTGACGTTGCCTTCTGGTCCTCAGCTAAATTTTGGTAGTAAGCTCTTTAGGATAGAAACTAATCTTAGTCCATATGCACACAATCTCTAGAATGGCTTATTCCATTCTTAGATTTAGGTTGCTATGCGGTGTTAAGACTGTTTAAACAATTTAAAGCTTTTAACTAGTCTTTAAAAAAACAGGAAATTGTTTGGATCTGTATCCAATGTGTTGGATTGTATCCAATGTAGATTTCTTTCCTTTCTTTTAGTTTTTAATTAATATGCAATCTTCAGAATAGCCCAATTAAAGGAACATTTTCATATATCAAAGAGAAAAAAAGCTTTGGCATGCCAAATTCTTATTCAATTTCTCAGGAAATTAGCTTCTTTTCTTCAATGAATTTGGAACAATGGAGGTCTGAATTCTTTATATGTTTTAAATAAAATGTAGGAAAGAGCTGGTAACACAAGCTGAAAGTAAGCAGGTCTAATTTTCATTAAAGGTTCACACATTTTCTTCCTCTTCATTTTCTCACCCACCTGTTTTTCTTTTTTCTTTTCCCTCCAGATCAATTCAACTGTTAACATGCCTCAGAGGAAAAAGTCTTGCACAAAAATATGCTTCACCTTAGGAGATCAAAGCTGTTTTTACAGCTTGTTTTTTTTAAGCCCCTTTTAATCTTAGTGGCATCAAGCTCATTAGAAACAACAACAAAAACAAGAAAAAAGAGAAATTTAAGCTAGGATCAGTAAATTAAAAAGAAGCTTTGATATCTAGCAGAAATGAGTGATAGAAAAAATATCGGAGCTGTAAAACGGGACCTGGAGAACTGATTATGTAAGAAGGATGGAAATCCAATTTTTAGTTTCTCACTTCATCAGTACAAAATAGTTACAGGGCAGATTCTATCTGTTAGAGGGGAAACAGTGGGGAAACCTGTAGTGTAAGGAACAAACCAACTGGGCAGGGGTATAACCTTGATAGAGCCATTTTTAATGAACTATTTATGGAAATGGAAAAAACATTAATTAGACATTTGTCCAATTGCTACAATTATTACAAAAAACCAACGTATTAAAAATAGCATGCCATTAACTGTTGCAAAATAGCATATCATAAATGTCATGTTGATCTCAAAAAGAATGTGTGAAGTGTATAAACAAATGCATAATCATCTTACTTCCCTTTCCAGTTAAATTTGGTTTACTTAAAAGTTTCAGCATTTAGAAGTTAATCCACTGATTCAGTCTTCCCCTCATGAGAAGAATGGGTTAATTTCCTTTTCCATTTCCGTTAAACTGTTGTCATGAGAACAAATCTGTCCTGTATCATTTTCAGTTTGTCTCATTTTCTCTCAAAAGATTGAGACTTTTGAATTTTAAAGCTCTGGAATATCTCTAGTAGACAAGAGTTTGCCGGACACTTCAGCCTTCTAAATAATCTCTATTTTTGCTACTTGTCCCTTCTGATCTTTGTCGCCAGCTGTGGGAGCTAGGCAACTGACATTCAGCTCTACAACTCTGTTTCATTGGAAAAGGCAGCGAGGACAGTCAGCTCGTTCCTGTCTGGTGAAGGCTGCAGATGGAATGGACATTGTTGCCTGAGACTCATCCCAGCCAGGCCCAGGCACCGTTACCATTCAGAAGAGCAATGATATTAGCTGCCTTGATGGATGGATAGATACAGTGCTTAGTACTCAGACTCCACATTTTTACTCCTTTGTTTGTTATGAATAGCATTTCTTGTAAACTGTTGAGTGAAATATTGTTTCTGAATATACTCAAAATTTCAAGGGGCTGAGTTTTCACCCACAACACAATTTCTTGATTTATGATTCATCTCAGTATCCCATGGTAAGGTGTATTTCCGTTTAGTAAAGAAACAACATTTGTTCGTTTTTCAGCTGCAATTACTACTATGTGAAGCATATTTCCCTCCTTCTAACATGAATTTTTAAAAACTGCTCCTGGAGCCTGTAGACCTTTGCCATCTATTTCACAAGGTATAAAAGATGGCTGTTCTTTTGCATATCAAGGAGAATGTTTTACTCTATCGCGAACAGTTTCATTTCCAGTTCATTTCTGGATGCCTTTAAAGATGTTACTTTTAGCCTGCAATGTACTGTACTAAACATTTTAGAACTTTAATACTGTTTCCCTTACATGCAACTTTCAGCAGCTAAAATTATCTAAATCTGTTGATGCAAAGTGAAGACATTTCATTTCACACTCCTGCCCTCCTTGCTCAAACACACCCTGTACACAGGAAAGCTTGAACAGGAGACATCAGCCAGCTAAGTTTTCTCCATGAAAGGAAGGCAATCTATGCTTAATTTTTCTACTCTGATCATTAGAGTGTGAACATGTTGAACATCAGAGCAAATTTTAAAATCTGACATTTTTCTGAGCTCAGATAAGGGTAACAAGGAAGAGTGGACGAGAAAGTGGAGTTAAACTGTTGCTACAGTACCACCACCAAAAATGTCCTGTATTACTCAAAGAGGAAGAGAAGTTTATTAGGTATAAACATAATATGAGTCCAAGTGCTGAAATCCTAAATACAGTTGTTACAACTAACTGATATCATTCTGAAAAAGACCAATTTTTGTTTGCATTATGGGAGTGTACTATATATCTTAATAGAATTTTAAGATCGGATCTGACACTTCTCGTTATATAATATGACCTAATACACAGTGTAAACCAGAGAAATTTGTTTATTTGGACTAAATCCTTCATTTTCAATCATTTAATATTATAAATGAGTGTTAATGCCTGAGCAGCTCAAGTCTCTGTTTTTCTGGTCTTAGAACTGCTGAATTTAGAATTGCTGAATTTGCATTTAATGTATTCTATGGCTATACACCCTACAGCAATCACTGATGAAAAGCCACTGCAAAGTAGCAATTCAGATACTGAACCTCCAGTCGCAAAAAAATAACCCTGAATAAAAATACTTTAACAGTAATTTTGCTTGGATAATGACTGCCTAAAGTTAGAGTATAACTTTAAAAAAAGGTTTTCACTGAATTTTTGTTCCCCATAGAGGACTAATAATTAGAAAACAACTCACAAATTGTCATCCATAGGGAATTGTCCATCAGCAAAACAAAAAGAGAAGTTTCTGAAATCTACTCTTTTTACATATTTATTTATCCTACCTTTGATTTAAAGACAGAAAATTCTTACTGAAAACAAACATCAAAATGACACCACTTTTTAGATGGTTTTGGGGTGACATTATATGCAAAGATAGTAATTCGTCACTACAACTTTAATCTGATTCAGCCCAAGCTTTGGAAGCTTGCATCTTAGATATGCATTAGCCTTGAAACGAATGTGCAAGTTATTTTTGTATAGTAAATGTCCTTCTGTTGCTATGGAAACCAGATGTTTGATAATTAAACTTGCGCTGTAAATAGTTGTGTGCTGTCATGTGAAAGAATACTCTTCACAAGTTGCTGTACAGCCAAATAGTTGAGCTTCTTATCTATTGAAAAATTGGAAGTAAATGGGGTGAAATAGCTGCCTCTGAAATTGACTTCAAAAAGCAACCAGTTTGCTAGAGCATTTTAAAAAACATTGGAAAATCTTTGCTGAATTTTGTGGCTATTCTGCAGGTCAGAACCTATCATTGCATTCCTTTTTTCAATTCTATTTGCCTATTATCTTCTACTCACAGATAAATGAACATGAACAACAAAAAAGGAAATATAAACATTTTCTGCAGCTAAGAAGACAGTCATCAGGTTCAGCCAATGCAATCAGGGACCTGCCCAGTCAAGAGTTCAAAAAATATTTTTAACTTTTTATTATATTAATAATACAGGTTATGTGAAGCAAAAACTGTGTATTCAGCCCAGTGAATTTTCCTTACTGCATCCGATGAGTGTTCTTTCATGTATTTTAGGGCATGCAATTTCAGAGGGCTCAGAAGTCAGTAGCTAAATAGAGTAGAGGTAGCTGAGAGAGTGGCAAAAGAGTGAGTTTTGATATGAAATATGGAAGAGTGCAGAGAAATTCTGTTGTGCTGAATGAGCAGAACTGGTCAGTCTCTGTGGAGGGAGGACAAGCAGTATGCTCCTTCTGGGGGTCATGTGAGATAAGGCCCAGACAGGAAGAAGAAGAGGAAAAGGTGGAGTATATCTGACTCTGCATTTTCAAATCTAAAAAACCACAACTAATATAATGGTATAAGGACTTGAAATTTGTGCTCCTAGTATCAGCAAGGAAGAAAGTTCTGTGCTGAGGAGCAAGAAGACCATCTGTAAGTAACAAGACTGATGTAGATCTAAACCTCAACACAGAATCACAGAATCAGAGAATGGTTTGGGTTGAAAGGGACCCTAAAGGTCATCTAGTTCCAACGCCCCTGTCATGGGCTGGGACACCTTTCATTAGACCGGGTTGCTCAGAGCCCCATCCAACTTGGCCTTGAACACTTCCAGGGATGGGGCTTTCACAGCTTTTCTAGGCAACCTGTTCCAGTACCTCACCACCCACCATAAATATGACTTGTAACTATGAATTACTCAACCAATGTAGTAAGACATTAAAATAACCTTTGATAATATTGCTTTTGCATTGAAAACAAGCAAAAGCAAATACAGTTTCAGCTTTTCACTGATCATTGAAATTCTAATCAATGTTTTTTTCTCTGACATTGTTCACCAAAATAATATTTTCCTGGAGTAATAGCGTTGCTTAATCTATACACTAAAAAATTTAATGATCACTCAAAGGATTTACCAACCTCCCTATAGTAAAAATGTTTTTTGTTTTGACTTTTATGCTTTAAATCACTTTTGAAGGTACACAACCCAGTAACGTCATTGTGCAATAGAAGTAGGCTATTTCAGATTTTATTGCTAGTTTAATTTGGTGTGCCTGAGAGCAATTCTGCTGTTGTTACACATGAAATGAAACTTGTACGGCAAGAAAACTTACTGCTTGCTGAAATGCCCAATGTCAAGTAATCTGTAAATATGAAAATAGATTTACTCTACACACTCAACTATTTTTCCTCCAAACAGCAGAAGGGGCATTGTTTGAAGGAAAAGATCTTCAAAACTATAAATACAGCTTATGCTTTTTATCTCTAACTTGCTCTAGCCTTCCTCCTGTCTCATACTTACTGCCTTACTTTCTTCTCATTCTTCCATTAGAAGTGTTTATTTGGTTTGAATTTTAAAACATTTTAAAGGTAAATGATAAAGATTCTGTAAGAACATACGAGAACTAAAGAATATGTTTAACATAAAATCTGCACTTTTAGAAGATATAGTATGGTCACTATCACTAACCACCATATACCTTGCCTCCACTCCAAAAAATCCCTTTTTGAGACAATTCAATTAACTTTTACAGCAGGCAACTTCAGACTGTTATGTGTAACATTTGACTGGGAACAGAAGGCATGGAGCATAATTCTGACTCTCTAGCTTCATTATGAATTTCTCAAGTATTCCTTCTTGAGGTGTTACTTACTTGAAAAACACTAGAACTGCATAGAGAATGATACCTTTTAATACATGTGTGTTAAATTTCATATTAGGCACCATGCAGGTCATCAGAAAATATGAATCAAAGCGTGTGCACTCAAACTGGAAGGACTGTTTGAATTTCTCTGTGGGAATCCTACATACATTATTTCCCAATCTTCTAAAGCCTACAATTCCTTTATTTATAGTCACAGTTGCATTAGTAGCAGTCCAGTTTTGAGACATTTTCTACATGAGGTCATTTTTTCCATGGCAGAAGTACATCTTTTCTAACCCCAAACAAACTTGTTCTCTCCAGCCTTGTCTCTAGGTTTAGCAAATAACTGTATTTCATTCAGGATACCCCTCTTTTCAAAATGACTTTTTTTTGGACAATATTTGGATTTGTTTTGTTTAGGCACTGGACTGCCACAGTATACAAGACAACAGTGGTCCAAGTATAAGGCCATTTTTGCCTGTAAACCCCTGAAAGCTTTCCCTATCACCAGACATGTTTGAAACAAATACAAACCATTTCCTAAAGCTATCCTTGAAACAGAGTAAAACCTGAAAGTAAATAAAAGAGAAAACTGAGAAACGTGCTTTTCCAGAGAATACAGTAGCAGAGGGAACCTGACTAGTGACCTCACGAAACTTTAAAAGGCATGAAAAAGTAATCTCTGAACATAAAGTAGAATTGAATTCTTCACAAAGAAAGCAAATAGGGGAGGGAAAGCAGATCAATGAATCCCATCTACTCAATAAAGTATAAAGAAAGGAAAGCACTGGCTGCTATTTAATGTTACAGCCATTAAAGAACAGCAATTATAGTGACCTGCTTCTCCCCACTCAATCACACAAATCTTACTACAGGAAAGATATTTATTCCCCTCCCTACCACCATCATACACTCCATGTGGAAAAAAATTAGGCTTCTCCTTTTCAACTGAAATTGTAAAACAAAACACATAATTAAAAAAAAAAAGTTCACAGGCGCTTGTAGAATAACAATAGATCGATAACTTTGTGATGTTATGTTTTCCACATATAGTAACGTATTAGGGTTTTATGCAAGGACTACCTACATCAAGCACATGTTTATGATGTTGGTTGCAGCTTGTGCAAGTCTAGCTGTGTATGAAAGGCACACAGGTGGAAAACCAGGTTAGAAGCCTGCAGGTCTCTCACAGAATGCAGCATCTTCCCACACTGGAAATTTCTGAGGAATGCCCTAGTTCTATCTCTGGGTCTTTGGCAAATTTGGCTTCTTGGATGGCTCTGGTCTCAACACTTGGCTGGCAGTGACAGAGAAGGAACCAAAAGCTTTCATGGGCCCTTTCCACCTCCGTAAATTCTTTGTCCTATTACTTCTCTAATTCTCACCCTCTCTACTTGCAGACTTAGTCATGTTATCCCACAGGGTCAGGTGTGCATGCCCTACTTGCCTGGGTCTGAAAGATGAGTGACTCCAATGAGTGATTAGGTCTTGAGAGGCCTTCAGAAATTCATGCATTTCTGCATGAAGCTGCATCCCTCGTGCTTGTAACCTGTGTGTGGGACCAACTAATGTAATTGCTTATTAAATTCAGCATGGGACTGTTTCTGAGATAATGTCTTCCAAGCATAGCCTCAGACCATCTTCAAAGATAGTTCCAACAGTGGGATGACATGTAAAGGTGCAGAATTTCAGGAGCTGGGAACTGCTTCTGGTAAGAGAGAAAAAGATTCTCCAAGGTCTTTTGCAGCACGCTGCAAGCTGCAGAACATTTCACAGGATCAATGGAAGGCATTGCTGTTTAGCCATGTCCCAAAACAATCTAATGGGAAGCTTCCAGGAAATGCAAAGAGGAAAAACCCCGTCTTTCTAATAACAAACTAATTGCTTGCATTTAACACAATTCAATGATAACGCAATACACATCGAAACAGTCTGAACGCTTCAACAAGTAGGAGGTGTCAGGCAGCAGCACCGCAGCAGTGCTGCAGGGGAACGGTGATAGAGCCAAGGATTGTATTCAATGATATGGGTGTAGTCCCACAGAGCCCAAACAAGAGCCAAACAGCTTCAGAGACAGTTGCTAGGAGGTCCAGGACTAGGCATGAATACAGCTCATGGCATGAAGCTCAAGCCCCTCCAGACCGCTTGCTGCGCCCCCTCACCTTGTCCCAGGTGAACCACCTCAGAGCTGGCCTCCCTCCCAAGCAACCAGGCCCCTGGGGGCAAAAGAGTTGGTTCCATCAGGCCCCCTGACAGCAGGAAACACCAAGTGGCTCCAAAAGAAGGTCAGGATTCCTATTTATTCCCTTCCAGGTAAGAAGTATATCTGTCCTAACAGCAGTGGATTGATCTGTTGAGCAGCCCAAGGTTGTGGACTTTTGAGCATTGTAAGGAAGGGTTAGGTGACAGTTTTGCCTCTAATTTGCCGTCCATGACTTCTGACTGCTATTTTTGGGTTTCAGGACCATGTTTTTTTGAAGTAAGAAAAGCAAAACTGTAATTTTTTTCCAATGACACTGGATGATATATGTGTCTGTGCATTAAGAAGGAGCACTAACTCCAAGTTCTACCTTCCTCCCAACATACAGGATCTCAATAATAAGAGCTCTAGAGCTCAGACACTCTCCCAGGCCTGCAGACTCATCCTATCTTTCTGTCCCTCTTGTTTCAAATCATACCTCATTCCTGGTAATTAGGAATGCATGGTTCAAACAACCGAAAGGAAGAATTTACATGGGAGAAAGTCTGTTTGAGGGTTCTGGTGGTTATGCTCCTCTGGGGCAGCCAAGAGACTGGAAGAAGGCACCTGTATATCAGTCATAATTCTGCCACTCTAAAATTTGTGTTTAGACAATAAACCTTTCAAATAAGGTATTATCTTTTTATTATTGATCTCCATTTATGTCATTGGGGTGTACTGCCACCTATATAAAATAACAGCTTGTTACAGTAAGTAGCAGTGAAATATTAGGCTTTTAATTCCAGAAGATTTTATTATATGCACTCTGAGCTAATAAGTTAAATCAGGATATGAACAGTTGACAATGCTACACTTTTCATTTGTCTTTTATCTATACAAGGCTAAAATGTTTAAAGCTTGGCATTTATCACAGTAGAATCAGACTGTTTCTTGATATGAATGGATTTTCCTTAATATGCATAGGAAAAAATAATAATCTGAACAATGAATACAGGAGAAAATATGGAAGAGAGATCAGCAGCCAATTTCTTTTCAAGTCCACTTTAGCCAATTCACACAATCTGTTTTGCTCAATTCCATTGCCAAAAATCAGTCAACCATCCTAAAAAAATCAATGAGAACCCAAATTTCAATATTACTGCTACTGAGTGAAAAATATGCACAATCAAAACAGCAGTCCATTATAACACCAAGTTCTGTGAGTTTTCAAGTGTATTCTGGAGTGAGATGAATATTGTCATATACTCCCAACAAACTGTAAAGCAATATTGCAAAACATTAATAAGGAGCCTTCTGTTTAGCCACTGTATTTGCTTATAAAATAAGCTGGTTAACTTGAGTACCACGTTGCAGAAAACACTGAATTCAGAAAACACACAATTTCAAATAGTCTGAGATAAAGCATGATGACTTAGATTATCTGTCTGTTCGGTTGTAACAGTTTGAAAAAGAATGGAATATTACTTTAAACATGAAGATAATAGGAGACTAATGGTATTGTTCAATGCATGTCTCTGTCACCCCCATTGTTCCACATAGCAAGCAGTTGGAGAGAGAATAGAAGTAACACCAGGTAATTTGCTTGCATCTTGCCACATAAAACTGCTCATTTAATGATGAAAAATGTGCTCATGCACTCATACAAACAGCATCTCTATATGCAGTTCTTGATGGCCAGCAATGTTCCCTCAGATTACTTAGTTTTAATAGTTTACTGGTCCTTATGGTTCTGTTTTTCTTTCCATCTTAAACATGAAAATCAATGTAAAATGGACTAATAGACTGCCATGTGAAAATATTTCTAAAAACCTGCTTTTTATACTAGTTTTTTTAAAATTGTTTTATAAACAGATGTAATATTTAATGAAAGATTCAGAGAGACTTTTTTACAACAAACTGAAAATTAATTCACTATGTTTAGTGCACTCCTAGTTTTATAACCTCATCCATTATTTTATTATTGTTGTGATAGGTAGTGACTTTTTATGATTTTGCCACTTAGAGAATATAAATTTTCATTTATAATTGCAGAAGAGCATCAGAACAGCATGGTTTAGAATTGCAATTATTGTTGATTTTCTGGAAGGCGAACTGAATTCTTGTATTTTGTTCCACAAGAGTGGTAATATCACACAAAATAAACATAGTTTTGACAGTTTTTATTCTTTTTATCTATAGAGAAGTAAATTAAGACTTGGATTTCATAAACAAGTCAAGCTCATGTGGCTAGCCTGTAACATTTTGACAAAGCTGCATATGCTTCATGCTCTGACGAGACCATTCATATTGTGGAAAAGCATAACAGACTCAGAGGAAACATATTCTTATCAATATGATGACATTTTCTAAAATGAATACCTTGCCAGTCATAAAATAACCTCTACTTGTACCTTTTGTTTGTTTGTTTTCACTTCTTTGGAAGTAATCCTCAAACTATGACTGCTTTTATGAGTTTGCAAGCACTTGTACAATAATGATCTGAATTTTTCAAGTGAATGTTCATATTGAGAAATAAAAAAACCCAAACAACATGTAGTAAATATTTCTTTACTGGAAGGTGCTAAATCCCACAAAAATATAAGACTATTTTTATGCAAGTCAGAAGATATTAGCTGTCAAACAAAAGTAGAAAAGAATCAGAACAGAGCCTCAACTGTACCTGTGTCATAACTGCAGCATTGGTCAAGGAAGGATACATAGGGAAAAACACAAGAGCTTGTGCAATTCACAACTCAGAGACTTCTTTGACCCTACTACTGACACTTTTTTGATCTCTCATTTCTGGAGTTAAAGCAAGTTTCTCTCTTAATTTAGAGCTAAAAAATAAACGAGATATAGGAGTAGTTTGTGGCAACATCTATAGCTCAATGATCTAATTTGAATTATCGGATAACTAGTCAGTTACTGAAATCTCAGAATGAATACCATGATTGTGTGGGCACAATCACATTGATTTTATACAAGAGCATTTTCCATGTAAATCAGATCTAATTGCTTAATTATATATTAAGAGCTTTGAACTGTCTCTTTTCAATCAACAGCACAAGTTTCCCTTTTTCCAAACTAAAATTGACTAAAACTTCATGTAAGAGACTTGTTGACTATATTAATAAATTTATTGTTTAAAATTTTAAGCATGTTTCATTCTTTTCTTTTTTTTTTTTTT
>QWTY01058277.1:0-17076 GCA_008033365.1 Pseudorectes ferrugineus
ATCTCAATGTTTTCCATTTTATCTGAATGTATTTAAACCTTGTTTACTCAAGGGAAATATTCCTTCATTAGTGCATTTGATGTAAGAATAAACACAGTAAATACCACAGGCTTAAAGAAGCTGACATAATGATAATCTGAAGATAAATTATTGGATCATTTTCTAATATTTGTCCTCTGAAGTGTGCACAAACACTCTGCTAAGTATCTCAGTATCTGATCTTTCTTCAGATCCAAATAAGCCCCACTATATTTTGCATTTCTCAGCTCTCTAATAATATTTAAAGTAGTCCAAAAAGTTGGCATTCTTTCAACAAAAGAAGGCTGAATTAAGGTAAAACAATTTTTTCTCGAGAATTTGAAAGGTCAAATAAGACTGTTTGCTATGCAGCAAAATCCCTTTCCTGTTCTTCTGTTTTGGCATTGCATGTTTACAGAAGGGAGTTACTTAATGACCACAGTCACTGCCAGCAATGCTTCCTTGTAACTTATCTGTGGATGAACCCTTTATATTATAAGCAGCTCTTTGTTCTAATCAAAGAATTTATTTAAAAAAAACTTACCATAGTGTAGAAGACCTCTACAGATAATCCAGTCACTCTTTTTGATCTTCATTATACATAATCCTTACAGAGCTTAACATTTCCAACTGGAGGGTCTACTGAAGAAAAATGTCTTTTAATAGTTCCATAATATTTTAAGATTCTTTCATTACATGGATAAACACCTGAGGCCCAAGTTACTCAGAATTTACATAAATTTAAGACTGATGAAATGAAATGAAATGAAATGAAATGAAATGTCCGGTATAGTTGTGATTTTTTTTCTGGTGGAGGAACACCCAAAATATTGGCTAATGGCCATAAAGATCAAGTGATAGGTTATTGTCTCATGTTTTATTATATTCTTTCAGCTACAAGGGAGTGATTAGCTTTAAGGAAATATTCATGCTTCTTTTTGGAAACAAATTTCCACCAATTTATTTCTATTAACTTGGTGTGTACCTTAAAGTCAGCATCAGCTCCTCAGCTGAGGATACTGATGTAAAAATTATGCCAAAGTATCACTGTCTCGTTTCATACTTTCAGAAATTTCTAAGGTAGCTTGTTCTGCTAGGAAATAAGGAGTTAATGAAATATTTTATTTCAGTTGTGTGTAACAAACATCAAGCAACATTTATATGAGACAACAGTAGCAACAGAGGAATAAAATACACTCTTTTAATCAAGTCCATAATTGTTTTCTCAATGAAAGAAGAACTAATGTATTGTTGGTGAGACACAAGGATCTGTTTCTTCCAAGATATGCCATTTAACTGTGGGTGAATCTTGGAAAGCAATGTTTAATTACCTGTCATGGTCAAGGATCTGTATGAAAGATGCGTAAACCAGAAGTGATATATGTCTACTGCTTTTGCAGCTTCTGCATGGGCTTTTATTTATTTCCATATTTCTTGAAACCTAAAAATGTTTTATGGAGTTTCTTATTATCAATCATACTGAAATGGTTATTCAGGCCTTTTGTTTAATAGTCCACCGCATGTAAATGGCAAATTCTACATAAGATCCAGCCAATTTTATAGTAAATGTTACTGATTTTTCTCATCCATGCAAAATAAATCTGTTGCTTATCCTTTTTCTTAGAGACTGCATCTTGTTTTTCTGCTTCAATGTCAGAATTTTAATCCTTATAGAGATATAGAACTACCCACTGAAAATACAGGAAGAGTATTTTAACTCAGGCTTTGATCATGATCACTGTCTGCCCTGCCCCTGCCTCTAGTTGTCTATGGACACCTTTTCAAATACTGCTATAAGCATTTAGCTTATGATGAACTTAAGAAATAAAAGCATCTTTAGACACCAAAATGTTAAATTTAATAATTATCCTAGCCACAGCTCTTTAATACATTCAGATTATAGCTGAAATAATTTCTGCACAAAATTTTGTAAAATTTTGTATTATTTTAAAGAAGCAACTTAATGTGACTGTTTGGGATGTGATGCATAAGACTGCACCTCAAAAAAAATGGGGGATTAAGGAAAAAATTGCTTAGAAGAATTATCTCAGTTTCAGGGTCTGTAAGCACGCACAAAATCACACTTTATTTCCTCGTTTGTTGTCTTCCTCAGCCCAGGCTGTTCAGCGTACCAGCAGAAGTTTCACTGCAAACCCAGTGGGATTTCCACCTATTTTGAGGGACCTCTCCCCATATGTGTTATCTTTGTTGGATAAGGACACAAATGAAAAATGAGGTTTGCCCCTACCACCAGAGAGCCCATGTCTCTTCCAAACTCTGTCTCACAGGTATGAAACTGTCCTCTTGGAATCCTTCAGACTTCCCACTGCCTACAATAACGGGAATGCAGTTTGGCAAACACCTCCTCTGAGCTCCCCCAGACCACCTCAAGGAAGCTTGGTTAAAGCCTGTGTTTGGAAAAAAGAACACTACACAAGGGCCGTGTAGTGGCTGGAGTCACAGTTCACTGAGCTTTAGCAAGGAAATGTATTGCTGGCAACATACAACGGTTGTTATGTATTAGTCAATGTCTCTTTCCAGAAGTTTCCTTTCTTACATCTTTTCTTACATGATGCAGAAGCAAAAAGCAGAGGACCAGGTTAAAAGCATGTTTTAACAGGCAAAGTCTCACATACAAACCTATACTCACAATTTTCATTTCAGATGTGTAATTTAGTGCAGTCTTCGGACATCCCAAAAGAAAACCCATTTTTGCTCTCTGCTTTGTGGTGAGTTTTTTGTTACAAGACTGTGACTTCAGGCTAAAATATACACTGAAAAAATGAGGTTTAATTAATGGTTATATTGTTTAATGTGACACTACTAAGGGTGGATTAATTGATTCACCCTTCTTGTTACTGGTATAACAAATCAAAGAAATAAAGGCTGGTCCCTTCTAATTGCAGGCAAGTGGAATGCTCTGTGCCAGCTCTCCTCTGCCTTCCACAAGCCTGGAATTCAGCTTCTCTTACCCAGCCCTACCGCAGAGCAAGCAAGGAAAGGAAACACCTTGGCTACTCTATTGTTACCCTTCCAGCTGAAATGGGCACAACCCATCACTGAAACAGCCTGATTCCAACAAGTTAAAGCAAAATAAAATGCCCACAACCAAAAGAATCAAAACCCTTCAAAATCAGTGTCCAAGCACATTTTTCATAGTGCTGTCTGGGACAAGTTCCCAGAGCAAATTTAACAGCAAAAATCCTTTGTCACCAGATTAAGCCCTTGCCCAAATATGTTTTTACTTTAGGAAAGTTTAAGCAAGGCTGAGAGGGAGGGTGGAGAGAATTTGCAAGAATCCCAGCCAGGTTCCATACAAAAGTAAGGAGGAGCCGAGTATTTTCAACATAGGTTTGTAGGGGGAAGCCCAACACTGTATTTAGTTGAAGAATCAGCAAATCAGAGCTGGAGCAAGCTTGAGAGCTGGTTAATGATTCCAGTAGGAGCCCTCTGGTGCAGAGAGTTGTGTATAGATCAAGCGAGATTGCCATCTGGTAGGGATGTACAAAATGCCAGTGTGAAATCTAGTATGCCATTGAAATCCTGAGTCCTGCCTTGTGCCACTTTTCTGGTCTCTCTTGGGCATATTTCTTCCTCTTGCAGTCATGCTCAGGACCTGGTCTGATACCAACCCTTTAAGATTTAAGTCTGGAGTGTGTCAATGAAGACCACAAGATATTTATAAGTAACTAACAGAAGTTCATGGCAGGATCTATCCTGGATCCTTCAGAGCCTCCAGCAGTGTCTTGGAATAAAATTTATCTTTCCTTCACAGACACTTTATTACTAATAAACCACCTACCTCAGAAGCTCTACAAGTTCACCAGTCTGTTCTTTAAAAGGTTTCACCTGTTTTCTGGGGTTTGCATTGTTGCTGCAAGCCATTACTTTTTTCATTCTTTTTGGCAATTACAGTCTGTCTCACGGCAGCAAGGAAATGAAGTGATAAAGACACATTTCTTTCTGCTAGTGTGAAGAGTGTGGAATTTACTCACTGGTATTTCTTTCAATCAGAAACTTTTAGGATAAAAAATATTTCTGCTAGTCACCTTGGATTAGTGATCTTCTATCTTTGGTCATTTGTCTGTGAAAGTCACCAGGCTGCAAACAGGGCCTATCTCAGATATATAAACTACTGCTTTTGCTGAGCTTTATTGTAGAGGAAAGTTTGGGAAAAGGAAATCAGGTCATGATTTCATTCTCCCCGGATAAATGCCGGCAACACAACTAACACTCTGGCACTGTTCATTTCAGAAAGGGACTGGGAAGAAGAAAGCTCTCTGGGAATGTGGGCTGGGTAAAATGAGATAGACTTCAGTTTCAGAACTGTTATAGTGCTGTTTTATGGCTGCTTCTCATGTGTACATTCAATATTAGTTTGCTGTCCATCTCTCAGGTTTGATCCATGAGTGGTTTGACCAGTTCCTTCCACTGGTCTACATTTTGGCTCTAGCACCTGCTGTGCTCCCAGTGACAGAGGCTTTGATGTGACCCTGCCTCCCCTCCCCTCCTGGGCATGGACCCCCAGCCACCACTGGGCCCTCACTTTGCTGCCTGCGGATGTTCCCGCAGCTGTCCCCAGTCCCACCAGCCCTCTTTGAGTGAAGCCATCACATGGAGGATGAGCTCTCCCATTCCACCAAGCTCATGTTGGGGATGCCTGAGACAGGAGCACCTAACACTGACCCCCGGAGCTGCTCCCTTGCCTCCCTGCTTAGGACACAATGTCTGGCCACTGTCTAGGTAGTATTAAAATCCTATGTTTTCTGCAGCATCATCCATCAATCAGTTGTGAGGAGTTTCTCTTCAAATCCAGCCTATGGCAGAGAAATGCATAATGTGTATTTAACCATACCTTCTCAAGTGTCCTTCCTGTAGAAGAATGCTTTTTTCTGGCTCTCTGAATGTTTCCAGGAAGCCCATGACAAAATTTTAGCAGTGTCAAAGGATCCAATATTAGGACATTTTGATGGATTTTCGTCACAGATACTTTATTTCACTCATTTTCATAACATCATTCTTTAATCCTTCCTCTATCAGCATGATTTATTCCTCTCTCTTTTAAAATTACAGCTCAAAGATGGATGTTAGCAGTCTCTCATGCTCACTGCACATGAAGGGATTCTCATTTTCCCCTCTGCCTAACATGTGTCTTCTACACACAAAACATCATAAAGTGTAAGTTTTGTTTATCATTCTCTTGTGCTGCCAAAACACACGGCTTTTACTATCTGGTATTACTAATAAGTGCTTGGTGTGTCCTGCTGATATTTCTGCCTTTTGCGTGTCTTTTTTTTTCAATATTTGTTCCTCTAAATACTAAATGTGCATTTGATGCAAGCTGGGTTCCTTTTCCTTATGCACTACACAGATTTCAAACTCTTCCAGGTTACCTTTGGAGCTTTTTCCTGTGCCTTCACTGGTGCTTGTGCCATCACAAATTGGTTATAAGCTGCAGATGTAATGTGTGGTTTATCTTACCCAGTCCTGGTGGCTCCCCGCTGGACCCACACCCAGCTCAGGACATTGCTGTTTCTGGTTACCTGCTGTTTGCGACATCCAGCCAATTCCTAGATTTTGGTGTTTTTATCCAAGCTGGAATTAATTTGAATTTCACTTCTGTAGGATAATTTTATGGGGCGAGGTATCAAACGCTTATGGAAAGGCATTTACTGTAGCACATGCCTTCCATTGTAATTAGATTTTTAAAATTATCAGTGCTGGTGCCAGGTATAATTGGATTTCTGGAAACATAGTCAGAGAGAAATGTGATCTGAAATGAGCTTTGAATGAAGTGCCAGTAACTCCTGCATGCTAATACCTGTTCTTGCAAGTTACTCAACTTCCCTACCTCTCTTCCCCTAAAAGTGAAGAAAGAGGAATTAAACTGTAAAATAAAAATTACCGTGTTTACTTGTTTCTTAAAGGTGCTAAGAGCTGATTAACACTTCTAGAAATATGTAACCTGTTATTTTAATTCCACAGCTTCTGTTGGAGTCGAAGTTCTTAATCGAGTGAATACATTCATGCTTAAATTTCAGTCTTCAACAGTGTCGAAGGTTTCAGATCCTGGTCCTTTCAGCATTTTCATCATAAACCCAATGTGACTAGTGAAAATTAAACTAAACTTTGAAGATCATCACCAGCCTCACTACTTTGCTTTTTCCTTAAAAGCAATCCTAATTCCCATTTCAACTTCTATTTGTAGTTCAAGATCCCTTTGAATCTGTGTACATATTTACTCAAGGTTCAGTGTAAGTTCATCATGTTCCCTAAAACTTTGCAATTGTTTCATCTTAGCTCACTGATCTGTGGATCTATAACTTTTCTTGATGTTCCTACAATTGTTTTTCCTCCACAGTATCATAGGTAATTGCTTACCTGAGAGCTGCTGGGGTGAAAACACAGCAGTACACAAGAATCCAGCAGTTTTCTGGAGTGCAGTGATGATAAATTTTTGGCACAGGTGATTAAGGAGCTGACAAGGGGAGATGGACCCTGTACCTACAAACAAGGAAAAACCTTTATGAAGGATGTGAAGGTTTGGGACAGTCTTGACTGCAGTGATCATGGGATGGTGGGGTTCAGGATTCTGAGAAGAGGCAGCAGAACCAAAAACAGGATCATCACCCTTGGTTTTAAGAGAAGAGACTTTGGCCTCTTCAGGGATCTGATTGGAAGAAGCCCATGGGAGAGAGAACTGGAGAGGAGAAAGGTCGAGGAGATCTGGTTGATTTTCAAGCATGATCTCCTCCAGACTCAGGAATGGTCCATACCAGTGGCAGAAAATCAGGCAAATATGGCAGGAGGTCTGCAGGGATGGCCAAGAACTGAGACACAAAAAGGAACTGCACAAGATGTAGAAGCAGGATCAGGTGACCCAACAGGAATATAGAAAGGCTGTGCGTGTAGGGGTGGGGTTAGAACAGCCAAGGACCATCTGGAGTTGAATCTGGTGAGGTACATGAAGCAGTATAGGACAGGCTTCTGTAGATACATTGTCCTCAAAAGGAAAAGGCCAACATCATAATGAGGCCAATCTTGACTGTCTTTGAACTTCCCCGGTGGCTGGGGGAGGTTCCTAACAATGGGAAGAAGGCAAATGTCTCTCAAAACGGGCAAGGAGCAGGACCCACAAGCTAATGGATGGTCAACCTTACCTTGATCCCTGAGAAATTGATGGAGTGAATATTCCTGGAAGCCATTTTCAAATATTAACCACAAGTAGGTGACTAGGAGTGGTTAACATGAATTTAGAACAGGGAAACTCTGTTTGGCCAATCTAATAGCCCTCTATGATGAGATGACTGGCTTGGTGGGTGAGGTAAGAGTGGTGAAAGCTGTTTATCTTGACCTCAGTAAGGCTTTCAACACTCACTGCTGTATAATTCTCAGAGAAAAAGTGATGAAATATGGACTAGATAAATGGAGAGTGAGGTGGATTGAAAACTGGCTGAATTTCTTGGCTCAGCAGGCTGTTGTCAGTGACATGAAGTACTACTGGAGGCCAATCATAAGTGGTGTAAATACAGAGAGTGATCCTGGGACATCTGGGGCTGTTCCGCCTGGAGAAGAAAAGGCTCAGAGGGGGATCCTATCAATGTGCATAGGTACCTGAGGGGAGTATTAAATAGGGAGCCAGATTTCTCAGTGGTGTCCACTGATGGCACAAGAGGTAATGGACAAACTGACATAATGGGAATTTCATTTAAATGTAAGAAAATCTTTTTGTAGTTAGTGTAGTCAAACCATGTCACAGGTAGCCCAGGCAGGTTTTGCAGTCTGCATTCTTGGACATATTAAAAATGTGACAGGATACAGTCCTCACAAGCTGTGTAGCTGTGGCTGATTTGAACAGAGGGTTGGATTAGGCAGTCTCCGTGAGTCTCTTCCCACTTTCAGCTATTCTGTGTTATTCTGTGAGATGCATTTGTAGGGTTCATTCACATGAGCTATTGCAAAGTGTCAAGGGTAATATCTTTACTTAGGAAGAACCCCTGTATCTTTTATGGCTACTTGTATTCTACTCTGAATTTGTCAGTATCACATCTTCCCTGTGCTAAGCATGAATGTCCACAGAGCTTTGATCACCCAAGAATTCTTGACTCCACTAAGTTCTTCACCCTTCATGGCCTTAAAGGAAAGAGATTTCTCTGTATTTTCTCAGGCAAAAAAAAAAAAGCCTTCTACTGCTGACCTAATTCTGGTTTGCTCTTGTAATTCTCAGACTTGCAAAAGCCACAACCCAATTTATGAAAATACTTTGATTGATTTGAATTGTGTTCCTTATATCAGTTTATGTCTCTACTGCCCCAAGAGATGCCCTGAGGAGTTTGCTGCTGCTGTTGCTGCTGTCTCCTCTGATGTTTTGACATGACTTTGGAAGGTTAGCAAAGAAACACAGCATCCTCTAACTTTAGTGCACTGTTTCCTCTACCCAGCTGAACAAACTGATGTAGTGGAATAAATGACCCAGTTAGTACCAGTGATGAGGTTGATGCTTCAGCTGCACCATACTGTGACAGACAAGCTGAAGAACTGATGAAGGCTGACACTGAAACTCCTGACTTGGAGGCAGTGCAGCTGGCATTTGTGAGAGGTTTGCAGTTAAGGAGGACACTGACATCTGGGTACAGCAGCTTCTTAGTGAGAGCCTTGCTGTGGTAAAGCAGGGTAGATGCCACAGGTCCCCAGCTGTGAGCTTGTGCGTAGCAAGCTGAGACCTGCCTTGTCCTCACACCCATCCCTCCTGGGTCCAGGAAACTTCAGAAGTCCTTTGTGACCCTCCCCTTGCACTCTGCTTAGTAAGTGGTGTTAGAGACCATAACTGTGAACAGGACAGCCAGCCTGTCATGTGCAGTCAGAAAGGTGATGGCCATCAGGGTGTGTGTATACCTGATGGAGGGAGGGTAGGTTTTGCTTTTTTTAAATTCTCAGACACACTCAAGGAGTTATCTCATGATCTGAGAGACCTCAAAGGGAGTTTCAGCTCTACCATAAATTGTTCAAGTGAGGCTGGTGCCAAAGCTCCATGAAAAGTTCGGAATGAGCCTAAATGCTGTGAAAATCATGCACACACCCCACACACCCCCTTCCATTGTATACTGACATGCATTTTCTCCTCTCTGTTTCCCACTGGAGTTTAGAATTTTACAAGCACTGGAATACAAGAGAGGACAGGGGAAAATCAGCTCCTGCTGTGTCACTGGCTGCTGCCCATTTCCTTCACTGGCTTTCATATGTGTGCTGGTTCTTGTTTGGCATGTGGGACACTTTCCACTCCCTGGTATTTTTTGACTCATGGGCTTAAATTTTAGAAATAACTTTTGAAATGTGCTGATATGTTTTATGAGGCATATCAGCATTACACATCTAAAATATGCCTGTGAGGGATTTTACGCTGCTCTCCTTTGACAGGGTGTTGAGACAGAGAACAGCCACAGATTGGTTGCAGCACAGTCAGGTGTGCTGTAGGGAGCCAAGAGCAGGGCAGGATGCCCCCCAAGTGTCTAAGAGGAAGTGCATTACTGAGGGGTGACACACTGCTGTAGTCTGAGTGAGTAATTGTGACTTTGACACTGAAAAGCAAATAAGCCTCCTGAAGAAATATACGTGGCTTGCAGGAGCCATCACTTCCTCTTGAGTAAGATGCAGCCTCCAAATTCTGTTATGGCTTGTCAGGATTAGGTAAACCACATAGGTGGGCTTGGCATTATTTTCAAGCAGGCACCTACTTTCTAGCTAGGACACTGCAAGATGTTTGCAGCAACTCACCTCTTCCTAGAGGAGTATCTAAGGTATGTTAGATGAGTAACTCCATACAAAAGCATGTTTCCGTCCTTTGACAGTAAAAGGAGTGACTACTCTTGGAGGAAGGTGGGATGTCTGGAGTGTGGTGGCATGAAGCCCATTTGTGAGGTCAGAGCACAGCACTGCACTTCGTCAATCCAGACTGCAGTCCTCATCCAGCCAAGCTCTCCCTGAACTCCTGCGCAGGTCTCTGTCAGAGAACAAGAAGAAGACAGTCAGTGATCCCTGTGACCATTTAGATGTCAAGGCTCTCAGCAGGGCAGTAATCTTCTCTTTTCTTGTTCACTCTTTACCTTATTAGAGGGCGCTAACTTGTGCTCTCATCAATCCCCACCTTTACAATATGCTGAGAATCCACAGATAAAATTAGAAATGTTCATGGGTTGACTGTGTCTCTAAGCCTTACATATGCTGGTGGAAAATCTGAAATGTAAAAGAATCACTGAAGGCATTGAGTGGAGAAGTGTTCCCACAAACATCCTAGCTGAGAGATCTGAGGCTGGCAGTAGCCCCTGACAAGAGAGAGGCAGCAAGTGGCCCCAGAGGAGTTTGCATCTTGCTTAGCTGGGCTGGGAAGAGGCCATGAACCTATGGGCTCTGGCGATGCAGCAAAGAGGGGTGGAGGGAAGGTCATGCCCACCTCTTCTCTTGTCTCTCTCTTCTCAGAAATGGTTGAAATGGAGCTGCCTGTTGACTGTCAGGGGACACTGTGCTAACTGGGGTCCCTGGGTGGGCAGGAGGGCATTTGGTGCCACCTGGGACACGACAGGGACATGCCAGCTGCTGGCTTACTGTCATGGAAGCCCAGAGTGAGTGTCCCGTTTCGTAGCAGCACGGTGCATCTGTGCAATATCCTACCTAGAGTGGGCGTATCTACAGGCAACCCCTGTGTGCCCTTTCCCTTGCAGTCCATGCATGAGCCCCTGAGAGCAGCGTGTGGGATTCACCTTTGTCTGTGCCTGGAGCACGTCCCTCGAGTGGCTTTGGAGAATGTCTGTCTCCAGCAGTGGCCTCGGGGGATGCACCGGGGAGCTTGGCTTGCAGCAGAGAGCAGGAGTGGGAAGGAGCTGCCATCTGCTAACACTCCGAGGATAAACAGACTGTTTTTCCATTACCACTCTGTTTGTGTTGCGGAAGTACCAGAGGACACATTTCCAGTCTACAGCCCTGTCTGTTTACTTGCTCTGAAGGGGCTTGAAGGGGGAGCAAAGGCAGCATGACCTGATGATCCAACACGTTAACTGCTGCCATTAACTTCTACCTTGTCAGCTCCCAGAAGGAGGTGGCAGTTCTGGGGGGCACTAAAAGGGCTCTGGACCTGTACAGAGGGACCAGGCAGGACACACTCTTCATAAGTCCAGATTTTCATGGGTGACAGCTGACAATTTAAAAAAAAAAAAAAAAAAAAAAGGAGAATAAAAATTAAGCTCTTGGATATAAATACAAAATCTTAGAACATACTAGAGCTTCTCAGGCCAATTAGGAAGCTTTTGTTACTGTTATTTAATTTGCTGCATTAAATTGTTATTTTTATTACATACCTCTGATGTGGGGTGGGAAAAGAAAGTGTTTGCAATACAAATAACTTTTGGGGATTAGTAACTAGATGCCACAAAGGTCTAACAGTAAGCAGTCTCTCTTCCAAATCACAACCTTCCCTTTTATCATAGATATAAATATAAATCAGGTAGGAATTGTTTAGCTTTTTCTTATTGAGTTTGTATCCCTTAGGTGGGTGACACGGATTTGAGGGATTTAAAGGACATCAGAAAATCAAAATGTGCAGCAATAAGTTCTATTTCTTTTCCCGTTGCAGAAAATCAAATGTCAAAGTGTGTGTTGATATTGATTTCCAGTGGTTAATTTGCTAAAGGTTTGAGGTAAATTAGCTTTAGATTATTTTCTTCTTTAAACAAAGCCTTATTATGACTTTGTACAACTCCTTGGTCTTCCAAGAAACCTAACCCTGGGCTGGAAGTCTTGAAGGAGAGACAGCCTCTGGAACTGCTTTGTGGTGCTTCCTTCTAGTTTGGAGGAGACCTTTCCCTCTGCATCCTCAGGCAGTTTCAAGGATTTCAAGATCAGCTTTGGGAAAATGCACATAGTCAGGGAGAAGAAAAAGAAAGGAAAACCTTCTGGCTGCTGACAGCCATTTGAACTGTTTCTGTCAACAGCCAGTAGGGTTGGGCTTTTTTTCCCTCCCTCTCCCCCAAACTGACTGAGCTAAAGCCTGGAAGAGGAAAGTCTCACTATTTTTTCTCATCAAAAAGTCTCCACTAACATAACTCTCAAGTGCAGCTGGAGGTATAAAGGAAGCTGGTGCTGTGTCTGGTCCCAGAAAGACAGAAAGGGAGGTTTCATGGGACTTTTAAGGATCAGTTGACGCCAGAACTGCTCTGCTTAGGAGTCACTAAGCCCTGGCCACTCACTGTGAATGGTGGTTGCATCTCACGTATGACCACAGGGAAGGGAACAGCATCTCTGCACCATTTGCTCTCTGTGAACCCTGAAGTGTTCCCTCAGAGGCTTTTTATCAGGGGAACAGATGGAAGCAGGTTAGTCCAAGATGATCTTTCAGAAGATGGAGTCCTCTGTTCCCTCCCTCACCACCACCACTGGATCATTCAATGCTGGTCAGCACTCGGAATAAACCAGCCACAGTGGAGCGATCTCTTTCTGTTCCCAGTACCAGAGGAAGAGCACAGCTCTTGGCTTTGGGGGTGGCAGTTCAGTGACTCTTAGTTTGCCTACAATATAAAGGTGAGGTAGTGAGCAGGAGATCCCTGATGCAGCAGGGTGGGAGATGGTATTTTTACGTTTTTACAGAGTGCAATACCACAGAGCGTGACCATCTTGGGTTGCAACAGCAGGATGGACTGGGTCGTTGCCCTCCCAGCTAAGCATCCTTCCCTCTCATCCTGCTTTTGGTTCTGGAGCAAACTCACTCAGAAATGGCTCAGGGATCATGACACTGAATTTGGTGGTCAAGATGTACCAGCTTTTCATTCAGCTATCTGTAAAAATGTATACATTGCTAATGGACCCAATGAAACCTCACACTTGCTTTTTGTCTATGTCAGAATTCTGCTTTTAATTGGTTATTGTTGGATCTCTGTCACTTGATTATTAATAAAAGGCTGGATTTATTTACTTGGCAAGCTAAGCCAGTCTTATTAAGACAAGGCTTGGATGTAAACAATCATTACAGTCCATCTAAATACCAATTTATCATTAAAAACATATTCATTTCAGATTAATGCTTGTGTGGGATCCAACCATGCAACTTCTTAGTCTTACAGATAAATGAACTCATACATGTAGTCTCAATTAATTCAATGGGTCTACTCATATGAGTAAGGACTGCTCAAAGGAGTAAGAGCTGAGGGATCTGGCCCTTAGGGAAACATATTTATGACTTTGTTGTTAATTCTCATGACTTATGTTTTCAATAAGCAAATGGTATTAATTCAGCTCACAATAGCTTCTTAATTAACCTCCATACATCAGAGGCATATTCAGGAATCTTAATTTAAAGCATTACTATCTAAGCATGTCATCATCCATCCCATTCCTCAGGGTAACAATTGACTCTGTGCACATGGCAAACGCTAATAGTGGGTTGACACAGTTCAAAGAGCTTCATATAACAAGTGGGAAAGACTTGGGGATGGTCTACAGGGAGATACTGTATCAAACTGGTTACTTTCCTTAAAAATGTTCTCTGTCCACACAGAACACTTGCTATTGAAACAAGTGATTTGGCACCACAAACTATAGTAAGTTATTCCCCTATGGCACTAATATCTCCAGTTTTAGAGAGTTTGCCAGCTTTGGATTTGGGTAGTCCCTCTTCTGTTAGTCTCCCACTCTCCCTCTCAGGATGCAGAGACCCTCAGCTTCAGCTGTTTTTGCTGTGTGACATCCCACTCTCTTGACACAGGGTGGGTGTCCTCAGGGTACCCTAACATCATGATCCCTCCCAGCCTGTTTTAACCGGATTGATGCCCAAAACCACATAGAGACCAGAGAGTCCAGCCACGGAAGGAAGGTTCATGACAGCAACAAACAACTCTGTGATCCATACAGGTACCCTAAAAACCGAACAATCAGTTCCTCCTAAAACGGGACATAAGAAATTGGCTAAATCATCTGCAGAAAAATAGTTGCAGTTCGGTAGTGACAAAGGCAAGTGATTGTTGTTTGAAAGGAATTTTCTGTACAAACACAAACTGAAAGAAAAACTTCTCTACAGTAAAAGACAGTACACAGTCCTGACTGATACAGAGTTGAGTCTTGCAGACTGGACTTCAAGAAAGATGTCAACCATCTAAAAACAGCCCAGAAAAACCCCAAGGATAGTATTGGAGTAAAATGTCATCTAGCAGGAAAGATCAGTCAAAATGAGGTGAGACTCAGAAGACACAAATATATAAAAGTTGAGAAGACACAAATGCACAAAAGGTTGCCACAGAGGAAATAATTTGTGTTTTACAGTGCAGAGGATAAGAAATAATGAAGGTACATTATGGAAAAGAGATTTGTATTCAGAATTAGGAAAAGGTTTCAAATGTAAGGACACAGAATCACCACAAGCAATTGCAAAGGCAGAGCAATGTATCAAATTGAAACTATTGATTTATGACACTCAGAGTGGCTATGCATATTTATATACATGCAGGACACACACAATGCAATTTAGTACCATGATTTTAGGAGAAGAACAAGAGACAGGTTTTTGTTTACACCAGGAGATAAAGTGAAAAGACTTTCTAGTATAATTCTTGGTGAGTAAAGGGATCAATTCCAACAAACAAAATTGGTACCAAGGAGAAACAGAATGAAAAGCAGTCATACTGCTTGAAATAATAATCTCATGACCTAGGAATATTCAAAAATTTTCTGTTCATTTATGAAACCCTTAAAAAAGTTCACTTCAAATGTAGAGGAAAAAAATATGAGACAGAAGTAAATTCTGTATTTGGCATTTTTATAGTAAAATGCAATTTGAAAATTGTATTGTGTTGATAATTGGATTATTCATCCTTCAAAGAAGAGAGTCACCCCCACAAGTCTGGAATAATGGAGCAGAACTTCCAGGTTCTCAGTCACCCCCTTCCACACAAAGCTGGCAGTCACTGTGGCATAGTTTTGCTTTCACCCCTTTCTGGCTGGCTGTCCCCCAGTGTGCTGGGTTCCTGAGAGAGCAAACACACAGAATACTCGTCCTGATCAGTGTGAGCTGTAACTGAGACAGGACTCGGAGAAAGGTGGCCACACACAATGCCATGAGATCAGAGCTTTCCAGGGACTCAGGCAGGAGAGAATACTGTTATGAGATCCCAGAGGTACTCTGGGGTATTATGTTTGCTTGCTCCATTAAATGTGTGATTTGAGAGGCAGATGGGGAGACAAATGCTTGCCTACCTTAGTGTTACTTACACAGGGATGTACTACAGCTCAGAAGGAGAAACTATGCCATGTGACTCACGTTATTTATCAACCCTATGAATTGCAAATATATTCAAATTGCAATTGACAGCTTGTAAACAATCTGCAAACCAAGAATTAGCCTCTCCAGGGCATCACATCTCTTTCAGAGTAACATATAAATATGAATATTTTACAATCTGGATGAAACAATTCATGAGCAGTTGAAACAGTGACATGCATGAAAACCATCAAATAATGATGTATTTATTTTTGCTAATTATATGTTTGTCTTTCTTTAAAAGCACTTTTTTTCCCCCCTGTCTTTTCTGGTTGTCTTCTCTGAAAAGAAAAAGAAAAACAGAAAAGAAAACACAAAAAACCCCAGTTGGCCTTAGATGCCTTTTCAGGCCAGAGAAGAGATCTCTGGCTACATGCAACTGGCAAATGTCAAAAAAGAATAAACTCCTGCAAAGATAGATTAGAAAGTGAGCCTTAATGACAAATAGAAACAATACTTGTAAGAAAACAAAAGCAAACCCAAAAACCCCCAACAATCCCAGGCTCCCATCACACCAAACAATAACTAAGTGTTATTGTATTTGTTTGCACACAAGCTGTGCCCACTGAGCTAAAAGCAGTGTTCAGAAAATGCCAGTAAAATCTGGTAGGGGGCAGACCCAGAGCCCTGAGAGCTTTCTTGCTCCCATCATCACCTAATTAATCGATCCCCTCCTTGAATGAACACACATACACACTCTCACCAGCCTTGTGTGCAAATGAGAGCAACATGAGGAGATTCAGATGGCTCTCCTTCTCTCCTGGTAGGGCTGGAGTTGCTGGCCAGGCTGTGAGGGCTCATGGTGGCCAGGTGAGAACATTGCTGGGTTGGAGTGGGGCTGCAGCTCTGGCAGCGCTGCTGCTGAGCCCAAGAGAGCTCAGGCCGAGCCCCTGCAGACCAGCCACCTTTCACCTCTACATCACAGTCAACACTGGCCATCCCGGCTTGGCAGAGCAAAGGAAAAGGGCAGGAGTGTTGGGAAAGCACAGAAGGCTGCAGCATACAGAGGATACTGGAAGATGAACCTCCAAAAGAGGTGGTCAGTGGAAGGGGCACTTCTCATGGAACAGAAATGAAGGTCCATGAAGTAGCGTGGTTACATCAGCTTCTGAGATCCTGTTTCTGGTGTGTCCTCATCGACACCCCTATTAGAGATCTGTGAGGCCACACTGGCAGCCTGTGCATGCTGGAGAGGTCCATGCCCAGAGCGGGTGTTAGCTGTGGACATTTGTATGGAGAATAGGGCAGAGGGAAATCACCCTCTGCTGTGATACACGGTGGGAACAGGAGCCATCTGGCAACAGCTGCTTCTGCTAAACGCCCTGAGTCACAACACCAAGCAAATGTGGGCACACCCATAGCACGAATCCCTGCACCTCCTGGCTCAGACCTGGGCCCAGGCTCAGAGCAGCCCCTGGTGCCAGGATGAACTTGGTGTCCTTGAGGCAGGAAAAGGCTCAAATGAACCTTCTGTAAACCATAGGCTTTGCACGGAGAAAGAAAATCCCACCGCAGTTTTCCACCAGCACTTAAGTTTCCATCAGGAACTTAATCCAGATTTCTCCAGAAAGAAAAGTATTCCTGTTTTTCCATCCGTGTTGTCAGTTATAGCATACCGAAGATTTATTGGCCTGGGAGATGCTGCATATTTTATATATGTAAGTGCCATGCATCAGTGAAAGCTGCTTTTTCGTAACAAAAAATTTACATGTATTTTTCTTTTTTACTTTCTCACTTAGTTTCCTTCCTTCCTTCCTTCC
>QWTY01058279.1:0-25033 GCA_008033365.1 Pseudorectes ferrugineus
ATAAAGAATTTTAGCAGGACAGCAACCTCCTCTGCTCTCTCACCTTCGGCCGAAAAGGGAGGGTGTCCCATGAGCAAGCTTCAACAAGCAACCTATATATTGACCCTTCCAGTTCAGCAGAAATCATGTTAATGATGATAGAATTACACCTGCTACCAGGTGACTGATTATTTGCACATCAAAGATTTTGTTCCTTGCTCCATTTCTGATACACTGGCAATTTTCTGTTACCCTCTTAAAATTTTTTTCTTTGTGCAACAGTGTTAAAATATAATAAACTTATGATGTCCAATTTCCCACAAAGTGAATAGGCAGGTCGAAAAGTATGTTGAGTCTCCAAATAAAAGAGCTTTGTTGATATTTATCTTCCCAACTAGTTTATGTTCTCTATTAGACTCTGTCCCACCAGCTGGCTGAATTAATGACTTGTGAAACTTCCCTTCTACATGACAGACATCACAGTGTGACATTTGTAAGACAAAGCCATCCATCTCCTGGGTCTCTTCTCAATAGAGAAAACTGTTATTTCCCTGCCTTTCAAATGGTTTACAGGACTAATCTCAAAACAGAGTGAAAGCACAACCCCTCAAATCTTTTCAAAGGGATTCACATTTGAATAAGTAACTTGAGAAAAATAAGAATGACAAAGGTCCAGAATTAAAGATGTCTGTGTTTCTAGAGTCCATGGTGGGATCACATTATTTGACAACAGTGAAAGAGCTGTTGTGGTCTGAAGTTCAGCAGAGGAATGTTGGTCCCTGGTCCTGTATTTCTTGAGTTTTTAGTCATGGTATTGATGTCGTCTTTGGGCAATAACTGCAAATCCCTGTGGGAGGCTGCTTTCCCTTGGAAACCACACTCAGTCACAGGATGTTTCCCTCTTCCTTCACTAGCACTTTGTATTGTCACCCAGCATGAAAAATAATACTCCAGCTGTTTTCAAGTTCATCTGTGTCCTTTGGTGGACAATTTCTGTGCTGAGCCTTGCTTTAATTACATTTGTGAAGAGACAGAATAAATTTTTCATTATTTTTTGCCCATTAACCAAACTTTAAGTTGTCTGCCTGGGTCCCAATGAAGTGATGCTGCTTAAATTTGGAGGCCATTAAAAAAAATCATGATAATCTTGAAGCACTTCACTAATATTAGCTGTTGGTGCATCCAGCAGTTTGAATTACAGCTGAATTTCTCTGGAATGTATGTCCCACAGCACTGCACTAGGCTTGAAGGAGTCTCTGTTACAAATCTATCTCAGTCATCAGTCAAATCTTTTCAAGTCTCTGTCTGTTTTCTCTGTTAAATGGAGATAAGGGTAATGACAAACTTTCTTCCAGAAAAATTTTGTATCACTTCTGAGGCCTACTTAAAAATGCAAGGAGGTCCTGGTTCTTGTTCCAGTATACCAGTGTTGCTGTATGCATACTGCTGCTGCACACATATGTCAATCAATTTATTTGGAAAGACTGTTATGAGGCCAGTATGTAAATTTTGCCTTCAATGTATGGGTTAATGGAAAATCCGGCTAATGCAAACCTGACCACTCAACTCGAGCTCTGCACAGAACTCAGCACTCTGCACTGGTTCTGTGCCTGAGATCTCCATCTGGCCAGGCTGTTTCATTTCGCATCACGGAAGCCTTGGCTTTTTGTTCAATTTTAAGTCAGATTTCCATTTTTACTGTGGATGCTGGATCTGGTTTTGCCCATGATCCTGCACCCTTCAGAGCAATAGCTTATGCTCAGGGTCTGAGTGTTTGCCAGAGGAGGCACTGACAGCCAGAGTATTTGTGAGGCTTCTTTTTAGATGTTTGTCTGTCCAGGCTTTGAGGGTTTCAGCCACCCTTGCTGAAAGTTGTCTTTAAACACATTTCTGCATCCTCTTTCTTTGCTTCATCCTTTTCTATATCACCTTTTCCAGGGTGGACAGCTGAACAAATCACATCATCTAGATCTGCAGTTAATTCTCAGCAGCAGAAAGGTCTCCTGATGCCTCACACAAATTCAAGTTTCTCCCTAGTAAGAACTAAGGATCATTTGTCATAAGAAGAAAAGATACAGCAACAACATTAACAAGCTTCTTCCTCTCTTCTGCTTTTCTTCTATTCACTTCATCATGGTCTAGAGGGATTACTTATTGGGAGACCAAATTTATTGTCCCCCTCTATATCAGATACAACCTTCTCATGAACAGGATTCTTAACCAACACTAAATTATGAATGATGGCTTCCTGACAGCAACTGCTCAAATCGAAACTTCAGCAAATGTCAGACATGAGGTCAGAATCTGTTTCCCAAGGAAAAGGAGCTGCACTTACAAGGGAAGAGCCTGTTTGCTTCAGAGATGTGCTTGTAGTCTCTGTGCATGTGGGTGTGCATGTTCTATTGTGCCTTTTATATGCATTTTATTTCCTTCATAAATGGTGCATTATACAATAGGACCTTCCAGCCACAATATCTTTGGCATGACAGTTCTAATACATAAAGTCATAGAATAGTTTGGATTGGAAGAGCCTAAAATATCATCCAGTTCCAACCCTCTGCTGTGGGCAGGGACACCTTCCACTATCCAGGTTGCTCAGAGCCCCATCCAACCTGGCCTTGGATGCTTCCAGGGATGGGGCAGACACAGCTTCTCTGGGCAACCTGTGCCAGGGCCTCACCACCCTCTCAGTAAAGAATTTCTTCTGGTAATCTAACCTAATTTTCCCCCTCTTTCAGTCTGAACCCATTCCCCCTTGTCCCACCACTACAGTTCCTGATGAAGAGTCCCTCTTCAGCTTCTTTTTAGGCTTTTTCAGATACTGGAAGGCTGCCATGAGGTCTCCATGCAACCTTCTCTTCTCTAGGCTGAACAGAACTTAATTGATACTAATCCAGCAAGTCCCTTACCCTTCTGAGTAGCTGTTTTTGTGAGTAAACCCCTGAACTTCAGCACAGCTTGCTCCTGTTAACAGTGAGGACAAAGTCATAGAGCTGCACAGGTAGGAATTTCACCCAGAATTTCACTGTACTTACTTAACTTCACCTTACTGGTGCTCCTGCCCATCTATCCTGCCCATCCATGTCTTTCATGGACATTTTTACATGCCTTAAAACACACTAAAGAGGCATCTTGAAGCCAGTGCTGTAGAATAGAAATCTGGTCTTTATGGCTTCCCTAGAGATACTGTAATAATGTACAGCATCAATGGTAAAGTTGTCAAAAATTGCCTGTGTTCCTCCATTTTATGAGAAAACCTTCTTTCCATGAAAAACCAAAAAGCGAAGTGCCTGTGGCTAATGCCTCGATACGTTCTTTATCACTTACTCCTGCATGTTTTCACTCATTCTTGTTCCACCTTTTTACCAGCCAACATCACTGTTTGCATAAAAAGATGTTTTGAAAGTCCTTTCAACCCTGCAAGTAAAAGAGGTTCTCTGTTTTAGAGAAGGAGCTCTGTCTTTATCAGTAAATAATTTCCCCCCATTTCATGCTTCATTCTTGTGCATTCTGACTCCTCTCTGCAGCTGGAAGGATGACTGTAGATGTTGTCACAGTAATGATACTATTACAGCATGACAGCTGAGGGGAAAAACATGTGGCAAAACTGGTGATATGTTTTCAGAGGATAACTGGTACAAGCCAGGTAAAAACTGATTAGCTTTTGGACACCATGACTTTGCAGGAATTAATTTGATATTGTAGTTACAATTCTCCCCTCCAACAGGATTATATAAAACTGTCTGTCAAATTAGGGGCTTAAAATGCTTTATCAATGAGAATACACATTTGTGGGTGGTTTCAACAGAGCTGCAGAGTAAATTCTGATAGGGAGAGGCATAATGGGAATTTTCCAACAGGGCAACTGTGCATGCATTCATGGAGTTTACAGTGTTTGTGCTGTTCTTACGGAGGGAGATTCAGATGCCAGTTTTTAGAACTGTGTCAACAGAAGGAATTCAGAGAAATCAGCCTGTTCACAGGTGACACCACACAAAGGCTGGTCTACAATGATAGTTCAGACAGGTGATGATTTCTGAATATTTTTGTGTTGTACATTGGGTCAAAAAAAAATGTACCAAAGGAGCACTGGTTATTTATGGCAGTGGGGAATAAGGGCTGGGGTTCCACACAGAATGCCTACTTTTCTTTCAGATTCGTTTTCCCTTGGAAAACAAATCCAATTTTCACATAGACTCTACTAATGGAGCATGAAATACTTGCAGAACAGAGAGCACAACATGGAGCAAGGAATTTTAGTCAGATGGTAACTGAGCGCATTGGGAAGATAATGGATTTGCCAGGTATATGGCATGGTAACATTTTCATCACCTAAAAGGATGCCATACACTGAAAGCTGATTCCAGTGCAACTCCTCTGCTAAATTCTGCAGAACAGAAAGTGTGTGGAATGCTAATGTGGAGGGAAATTCCCTGTTATTTTGGAAGTGAGAGAGCTGAAAGAGTGCAAAGACGAGGTACAAGGGGGTGCCTGTAGGACTACACGATATTCCAAATGAAAGCAGGCAAAACCTGGATATTTTGAAGGATGTAATTCTAATCTTCGCGTGTGTTTTGGGCTGTGAGCAAGGAAAAGAAGAAAACCTAGATTCTATCGCTTGGGAAAGGTGTTGGCTGAGCAGAATGTCAGCTCCACCCGCAGGGGCAGCGGGGGAATGCAACAGGGAACGGAGGGGATCCTGCTGGTGAATTTTGGAGGGAAACCGGGAAAATCACAGCACAGCGTTTTCCTTCTGATCCGTGAGTAGTCACGCTGTTTCACCTGAGAATTTAAAAGGCATTTTATTCCATGCTGTCACTCGTTGCTTTTCTCTGTGCTGCTTTTTAAAGGCACCTCTCAGAAACAACTTTTTTTTTTTTTTTTTGCTGCTGTGGGAAGACCCTGCCCAGGATAGCTGGGCCTTCTGGCTGGGATCTTACTTGGAACCAAGTAATGGAGGTGAAGTTAAACTCACCATCAATTCTCACTAAAATGGAGTTCAACAGAGTAGAATAATGCCTGAATATCAATTTTCTGCTTCGATTTAAAGATATGGATTGTTGATCACATCTCCACATCTTCTCAACAATTGCAAAGTGTCACTGAAGTACTTCAGGCTATTTGTTTGCAAGTAAGATTCATTTTTGGCAGTTTATTCTTACCTCCTGTTTATTCTCCACCTGCAGCTGTTATTCCCAGCAGAAAGCAATGTTGTGCTGCTCTTCAGGGCTCACTGACAGAGGGAAAGGACAGTGACTGATAATGCTGCCTAGAAACAGATTTACCTCCAGTGTAACAGACCTGGCTTTGAGCTTGTCCTGATGTGTCTGTAATTCCCACCTGTGCAAGAGCAGAACAAGGTAGTCTGCAGTGTTTTTCAGTGGGTCTGAAAGGTATGTGTGGAGATGCTGAACACAAACGGATGGTATCAGCCTGGGCTGAATCTGCCTTTTATGCCAGGGACTAGAGACTGGGCTCTGAAACTAGGATTTGCCTCTGAGATACTGAGAGGACCTGAACATGTTTCCCATGTTTCAGCCTACCTGATTATCACAGAGAAGTGCTTTCTACTGCTGGAATCACTCTGTTAGCATGAAATGATGACACTGGTGATTTAGGAGGTCTGAGGGCTGTGCATGTGGCACCCTCATCCTGGTGTGCAGATGGATTCCCAATGGGAAGCCTGAGCTGGGCATTGCCATAGGTGTGCAAGGTTCATACTGCTGCTCCTTCGTTTGTGGGTGGCTTCTCTACCAACTCTCCTTCACTCTGAGTGCTGCAGCAACAACCCCAGAGGTCTGGAACACCCATCAACCACCCCCATTCCACCTGGGGGTATAATCCTCAGTGTGTTCTCTTCAAAGACCCAACCACACTAGTGGGCACAGAAAATCATAGGATATCCTGAACTGGAAGAAACTCAAAAGGATCATCAAAATCCAACTCCTGCTCCTGCTCAGGACAACCCCAAGAATCCCACAGTGTGCCTGAGAGTGTTGTCCAAATGCTTCCTGAACTTCATTAGGGTTGGTACCATAAACACTTCCCTGGGGAGCCTGTTACAGTGCCCACCACCATCTGGGTGAAGAACCTTTTCCAAACATCCAGCCTAAACCTCCCCTGACACAGCTTCATGTCATTCCCTCAGGTCTTTTCACTGGTCACCAAGGAGATGAGATCAGTGTTTGCCCCTCTGCCTCCCCTCACAAGGAAGCTGCAGAACAGCTATGAGGTCTCCCTCCCCTCAATCTCCTCTTCTCCAGGCTGAACAGGACAAGTGCCCTCAGCTGCTCCTCGTAGGACCTGCTGCTTTGGAATCGGTACTGCTGGCAGTGGCACGCTCTGCTTTTGGGTTTGCCGTGCCCCTGGTTTGCTACATTCTCCCAAAAGTATCTTAACCCACAGATTTTTCTGTGTACTTTTTGCAGGATGTACTGTGTGCGGGATGCACTTTGACTGGGCGGGCGCGGTGATCCCCGGGGCTCCTGGCTTGAACCCGGGGCAGATACAGAGCGCTCGGGGCGGCCCGCGGGGAGTCACGATGCGGGGAGGGAGGACGGGACGGAGCGGGTCGGCGTCGCCGACACCGTCGGGCAGGGGTCGGTGCCCGCCAGGCGCGCTGGAGACCAGCGCAGCCTCTGCCGGGGAAGAGAGCCAGGCGCCGGGAGGGAGGGTGGGTCAGTGGCTGCCGGCGGCGACGCCCGGAGCGGGACCTCCCTCCCTCTGTTCCTCCCTGCGCTGCGCTCCGCTCCGCTCCGTGCCCACGGTGAAGCGGAAGCAGGCGTGGAGCCGGAGCGGAGCCCCGCAGCAGCTGGGTCTCCGCTCCTTCCCTCCCCCGGCGGCTGCGGGCCGGGTAGCGGGGCCGGAGCAACCCGCGGCCGAGGCGGGGTGGAAATTTACCGGGTCGGTCCTCAGCAAGGCAGCTAGCGAGGGGCTCGGCAGGAGGCGGAGGGAGGGCGGGGAGCTGCAGAGCATCATCTGGCGGGGAAAGCGAGGGACCAAATGACTGTGAGGAAGGGTGGTAGCCGCCACCGCTGCCGAGAGAGGAGCGAGCCGCGGCGCAGCGGCAGCAGCAGCCCCGCTCCCCACGGCCTGCTGGGCGGCGATGGCGGCGGGCGGCGCCGGGGCTGAGCTGAGCTGAGCTGAGCCGAGCCGAGCCGGGCTCCCCGCCCGCGGGCGCCGCATGGCGCGGGCCTGATGCCGGAGCGCGGCCCGGCGCCACGGCGGCGCTGCGGGAGCAGGAGGAGGATGGCGGGGCTGGCGTGGAAGTGGCCGCGCACCCGCCTGCCCGTGGGCGCCAGCGCCCTGGGCGTCTTCGTCCTGTGCTGGCTCTACGTCTTCCCCGTGTACCGGCTGCCCGACGAGAAGGAAATCGTGCAGGGGGTGCTCCTTCAGCAGGGCAAGGCGTGGAGGAGGAACCAGACTGCGGTCGCCCTGTTCAGGTACCGCCGTGCGCGGCCCAAGGGCAGCGGGGACGGGCAGCCGCGCGAATCCGCGGCCCGGAGCCCACCCCGCCGAGCCCCAAACTTTATTCTTTCTTCCCCGACCCTTTGTTTGTTCCCAGCGGGCAGCAGGCAGGCAGGGCCCTTTCTGCCCAGCAAAACTTTTTTGGGGGTGGCTCCGTTCGCTGTCGGGAGGAGAAGGGGCTCCGCGCGGGGGATGGAGGCTTATCCTCGCAGGGATACCTTTCCAAGGAGGATGAGGTTTCCGCAAGCGGGATTGCGGCGGTTGCCCGCACAATGGGATGCTTCTCGCTTACCGGATATCAGTGGCACCGCAGCCCCTGTGGTTGCTAACAAAGCCCAGGGCTGCCAGCGCGGCTTCCCTCGGTGCTGGAGACTGCCAGCTTGCTGTCAGGAGAAAGGCCAGCTTGTGGAGCTCCCCGGGATGCGCAAGGGAAGGTTTGCGTGGATGTGCATTCGTGTCAGCATGCCCGCTCTGAGCAGCACTTGGGAAAGCTCCGCGCTGCTCCTTGACTCTATGCGGTTTATTATAGAAGCCACGTGAAAAGGCACCTTTTTCCTCCTCTTTGCTTTTGACGTGGCTGGGAAATGGCGATAATCTTTGGGGCCCATTTCACCTTGCCCAGCTGCACAGGAGAGGAGGGATGTTGCAGCCAGGCTACCACAGCTGAGAGCAGTGGAGAACCGACAGGGTCCCTGCAGCGGGGAGGACTTTTTTAATCACTCCGCTTTAAAAGCGTGTGTAGTGGATATTTGCATCCCCTCAAAAATTTCTCACATGTTTGGGTAAAATACAGGGAATTGGAATAGAGGCAGATTTCCCTCCCTTTCCCGGAGGGAAGCTGGTTTTTTTTTTCTCCCTGTCCTCCAAGTAGCAAATTAAAGATCAGAGTGACTGGTAATCAAACTGCCTCCAAAAAACCCCTCTTTAGTAAAATGAATCAGATCCAAAATTCAAGGGACTTATTTTCCCTTTTTAAAATATTTTTGTTTGGTTTTAAGTGGCATACAGTTTTATTTGAAGTTTTTCAGTATTTTCTGAATGTATTTGCCTTTGTCATGAACTGGAGCTGATGCGGTCGCTTAATATCTTGGGATAACAGAAACTTTACAGTTCTTGAAAGGCACATTCTTCCATTAGCCCCCAAAGCCTGCAGGAAATCTGAGCAATGACAGGTGATAAGCAGGTGTGTGTTAATATTATCTCATTAGGCAGGCCTGGAAGAAGTCCTCCCTTTAATACAGAACTAGTGATAAAGTACAGATGCAGGATCCCTCTCCTAAAGCACTTAACTAACACTAGAAGCTGATCTTCTTGATCTTCTAACACTATGTTGATCACTATGTTGATCTTCTTGAATATTAATTGATCTTGATCCTGTGCACCATAGATCCCCACTTTTGGAGGTAGATGAATCCAGCTTTTTAAAAAATTACCCCACAGGTTATGTAGGAAAGAGTTTGGTCTATTAGTTGTCATGTTTGTAAACCAAATGTTGTTTAAAGATTGGTAGTGCTGCTGCAGTTTCAGTTTACAAAACAGTTTAGACCATTTCCACCACATGGTTTAGTAACAAAAACTCTGTGTGACTTACCAGCTATTCCACTTTCCCATATGTTTACGTACTCTCTAAGCATAGTGATTATCTCAGAGATGCTATTGAAGAGAGTCTCAGGCAATAAAAGGAGCTATTATTTCTTGTCTGTGTCTTTTGATGAGTTGGTGCAGCACTAAATAAAATGAGCTTTAAATCAATGTGTTTCAAAAATAAAGTTTTTAAGATAAATTGTATGCTGGAGATATGTAGTGAGTATAGTAAACTATATTATTCCAACAGTTGTGATGTACAAGTCTATTTTTGCTGCTTAAATTTGCTTCTCTTAATGATAGAAGATTTTGAAGCTGAAGCCCATGTCAGGCAAGCTGCTGTATATTTGAGGTTAACAGAAACTCTTTGCTCTGGTCCTGCTGTCCTTAAGCAAGCTTGCTGTAAAAACTCTGAATTTCACTTTCTGCTGGAAAATTCCAGTGAATGTCAGTCTCTGTTTGAATGGGAAAGGAGGGATAGAGCTTCACAGAAAACCTGCATGTGAACTTTCAACTAATATGGCTTTCCATTGTACTGTAATATTAAGTGTGCTTTAATGTATTATTAATAAAATATTATTTAAGAACAGTGTTAATTGCTGTTCTCCTTAGCCCTCCTGCCATGTTATGGTTAACAAACAGTTTTGGTTTTACTCAGTTTGAAGCATAAATTGTAATTCATCTGTGCTAAAAATCCATATGCAAATATTCATAGTACTGCTTTGTGTAATACAGTGGCATTTGTGGTATTGTATAGCCAGGTTCTTGCTACACAGAGCAAACACCTGATAGGTTTGGAACTTTCTCCTCCTATAAACTCACTGGACTCCTATTGCTGAAGTAGATGTTGGGTAATTAACTTGATGAAATCATACTTTTCAAACCTCAGAAAGCCTATCCCCCGTTTGCCTTCTGTACCTGGATCAAGGACAACTTCACTAAGTGACTTAGCAAGGTCAACAAAACCATCTGGGTAATTTGGGGTAGTTTGGGTTGAACTCTGGCAACCAAGTTCTGGTAGCTCCTCAATCTCCACTGCTGCTTCCTTCTCCTCTCTGTACAGCAGCCAGAAACCTTATGGAAAGATCTGACCCCTGTAAACCTTTGCTTATGCAAGAACCCAGACTGGCCTGGTTCTTGTGGAATGATTCGATGGGAGTTTTGTGTTTGAATGAGGATTTCCAGAACTGGTTTTCAAATATAAATACCTGTAATAAATAGCCTTGGATTCCTTTAAATTTCAAGACACTAGTGGTTCAGGGTAGTCAAACTGTGAAAGCATCTCCTGTCTGAAAAATGCAGAATATTCTGTCAGATGGTAAAACTGCTTGATTTTGAAGTGCAAAGTGGTCAAAATAGGAGTAAGATAGCCATTAGTGGCTCTAATGGTGGATGTATCTAATCTGCCTACAATATAATGGCTTGTCATCCTCTGAGGTGGTTAATATTATTGAGCCCTAACTGTTTTTACAGATTGCTTAGGGGTTTTTTTAGGGCCTAGTGCTGCTGAGATTATTTACACAAAAACGTTTTTAATTGTTGTCTGTTATTTGCTAAAGTAAATGACATACAGTAATACCTTTAAGATGGTTTTATTTAAAATACAATTCATTAAAGGCAGAACTGGATCTTTTTATCTGCCTTACAAGCTTCATACGACCACAGATCCCAAGCACTGTGTGTTTATATGACACTTCTTTCATTTGTTTGTAGGGTGGACCTCCTCTACGGAGTGAATATGCTTGTGGGGGGCAGTGGGTTTTGGCCTGTCAGGCGTCCCACTGGAGGGGTTGGATGATGATTAGTGTCTTAAACGTTCTTCAGGAGGAGATGGGACAATCCCTGCAAGGCAACAGAAAGGCTTCCCTTGAGATTTAGCTTGTGTTCTTGCTTCTGCTGCTGCAGTTTTGGTGATGCTGAAAGGTGACTTGATTAAACTGGTGGCAGATGTCCCCTGTGAACTCCCTGTTCATGACCTGACTCCAATCCAGAGCATCTGCTACAACTTGTCTTTGCTCTCCAGTGATGTCCCCTCTGACATGGCCAAACTGGCTATGCTCACCTTGGCCAGTGGCTTCTCCACTCCTTTCCATCAGATTTGTCCTCTTGTCCATTTTCCACAGACAGAGCAAAGAAGCTACTGCCCTGATATCACACAGCAGGGTCGGTGGCTGAACTGGACAGAATATCCAGACTCTGGTGTTTGCAGTGTAAATGTGAAAAGACTGTGAAGCCTCTCCTACTGTTGGCTTTGCGTGCCTTGCAAAAATCCTGCTCTGTTCCCAGTGTGCCAGAGGGGCTTTCTCCACTGCAACTTCCTCTGTCAGCTGCTCTCTGCCAGCTGTTCCTGTCTGTACCTGGAGTGCAGTCACACGAGGAGCATCCCCCTGTGCACATCATTGTTCATTCTGGATTGCATTAACACAGAACTAGAATTCCAGGTCACTTCCCCGGCTGGGTAAGACAGATGCTATTGCCAAGTCAGCAAGGTTTTCCTTAGTTCAGATGGCTTTTTTTTCCTTCTCTTTTTATGTCAGCACTGCAAATTACATGAGTGTTAGGATCCTCACTGTGCTATTTCAAGGCAAATCTGAGATTACACTTTGTATTGCTCTGGTTGACTTCAGATAAGAGTTTGGCCCTTCTTAAACAGCTTCATCAGATACAGAATTATTTCTGCTTTCATTAGACACGTGAAGGATGGAGTTAGGAGTAGACCTGGGAGATGCTGGATTAGGTTAGTTCTGCCTCTGTGGCCCAAGAAGCCCTGCCCTGAAACTAATGGATATGCCCCCATGTTGAGCCAAATCCAGTTCATTTTTCTGTCCTGAGTAGGTGTTGCTACTGCCTGGCTGTGTTTTCATCAACATTTTACTTGATTTTGTTGTTGTTGCTGTTGTATTTGCTTCATTGGTGATAAATGGAGTATTTGTAATTTGTGGCTTCCAGCTGAGATGAAAAGTTGTTTTGGTGAAGAAGTACGATTTTGAAGAGCAGATTAAAGGTGAGAGGAAAGAAATGTTCTTATTCCATGTTATTATTTGGAGGCTGTGATGAAGAAAGCAAACTGTAGAGAGGTTTGGCTCCATATCTTCAAGGTGGATACCTGAATGACATGAAAACAATGAGAATTAGTTATCTGAGTTAGCTCATAGTGTCTTTGCAGATGAGAGCTGTGCTGGCAAGATAGGAATTGATATAAATTCCTGAGTTCCAGCTCCTGCTCTCATCCTTCCTTGACCCTAAGTAGCATTTTCTTACAGACTTTGATTTGCAATCCTAATGAAACAGACTGTTGAGATCCGTAGTATCTCGCAAAGTGTCGGATTGCTGCTTTCCTTTGGATTTGTAAAAACCCCAGTCTGCCAGTATTTATGGGAGGATGTAGCCAGCTCCCTGAGGCTCCTTTCCTGTTAGCTGCGAGCAGCTGAAGGCCCACAGCCAGGCACTGGGGAACAGGAGGAACAGAGACTTTGTTGGAATTTAGGTTACCCAGCTGGGGCCCCGAAAGTCTGATATGTACATACCCAGACACTGCTGGATGTATGTGTTTTCCCATCTATGTTTTCCTTTTCTTTGCTGTATAGTGGATGGAATGGGCACTGAATCATCCATACAATGTCGCAACGAGTGATTTATTCCTCTAGTTGTAATTTTCAGCCAAGAGTGTTGTTCCCATTTGACATGTGTTCAATGACATATATGAAAATTCCCATTTTGAGGCTAGTCCTTAGTGGGAAAATGAATTGTCTTTTTCCCTTTAGAATTTGTCTTTTCCCAGTGTGGATGAACGTCACTGAAATGAGGAAGCTGTTTGGACTGCAGTCTTCTGTTGTTCCAGTTTTCTGAGCACCAAAAATTACTCAAATTTTAAATCCCTGGATATACATTAATCTTTTTCCGTATGCTGCCTGGGGTTCTCAATATGCAAGGAAATTGCTCCTAATGCTAAATCATTTTAACATAGCTGCATGCAGTTAGACTGAAGCACATTAATCCAAGCTAAGTAGTGTTTGTAAACCTCAGTGTAGATTCAGGTTTTGTCATGTCACAATTTTTACATACAGAAGACCAGAGATTATTCTCCCAGGTCTTGGAATTTAACCTGATTAGATAAACAGCAGGTGAGGTGGGACAAGGCACTGATAAGTCCCTGGACCCTGGCAAAGCATTTTTTCTGTAAAGTAATTGCTGCAGAAGCTCTGAGCTTCATGAAGAAGCTGTGCCTGTTGCCTTGACCTTAGTGGTATTTGAAATTTTTAACAAGGTGAATTATAGTGTGGAGAACTAAATCCCAGCTTTCACCAGGATTCTGGAGGTCACTTTCCCACTGCTCCATTCAGGATAAAGGGGAAAGTTGTGAAATTAGATTGTTATACAATATTTTATGGCTAGCAGAATGGTGTGGGGTTTTTGTTGTTATTGCATTAAATCAACAGACTTTTATTTTGACTTATTCTGTTCCATTTGCTGGGAAATGCCCTCCTGAATTTCTTGGTTTAGAGATTCTCGTTTCAAATGGACATGTGGCTACGGTGAGGCTTTTAAGGTGAACTGCTGGGAACAGCTGAATAGAAATGGTTAACTTTTTTTTGTCTTCCATGTTTGCTGAGAGCATCCTGAATATTTCCTGAACAAACATCGTGTTTATATTTTTTCCTTCTTTTTTCCCCTCCACCTCTTCTTCAGCCTATTCCCATTCTCAAGCTGCTTGAAGCCCTCCTCAGCTTTGAGGGGAGCCCCAGACTATTTGAGTGGTTCCTTTCATAATTATCCAATTAACATTCACAGCAGTGATACAAAGAACCTGTGTGAAATTATTTACGCCTTTATCTCCTTCCCTATCTGAACTAACAATCACCTTCTCCAGAGTCTTGCAACTCCCACTGATACTCAGGGCATCTGTTTTACATCCGTGATGTTCCTGTTATTGGCTATCAGGCTTTCCAGGTAAACTGCAGACTTTGCCTTCATGTATTAGCAAGATAAAGGCTTTCTTTATCAGGTTGCCTCTGCTCTGAGGAAGCACCACCAGCTTTAGTTTAAAAGTTGCTGTATAGCTATCCTGTATTTTAAAGAGCACTGGTAAAACATATCATCAGCTAATTTCCTTGCTTTCTTGTGGGAAAAACTTGCTCTGCATATTTCTGGAATGCCACGAGTGGCCGTTTCTGTAATAGAGAAATAACAGCTTTGTATTTCCTGTCAGAGATGGAAGACAAACAAACAAAACATATTTTTTTCCCCAGTGAAAAGATTTTAATATTTTCCTATGTGGTCTGTCTTGGCCAAATGTAAGTTCTGGGAATTCTGTTTAATCTGCCTCAATGTTTGGAGGTTCCCTTGTTCTACTGATGCTGTTGGTCCTGCAGTGTGGTGTGTCCCAGGGCAGGGTGATGACCTGCTGCTGTAGGTAGTACTCAGAAGTGCCAAAAGAGTTGAGGAAACCAGTCCAAAAAGCTGGAAATGTGCAGTGAGGGGGTGATGCTGAACCCAGGCTCTCTGACTGATGCCTGCCTTTCTCAGTGAGTCAGTAAGATTTAGGCCTAATGGTAAATGGGATGAAGACTATCAGGTTACTCATTTAGGCTTCAATCCTCCTACTTTTAACTGTCAGGGGACACAGGATTTTGGTTCCCCATGTACTTCTATACAGCAAAGGAAGCAGAGTTATAAAGGGAATTAAGGAAACTATGTACATGACATGGTTATCTCTTGTAACTGAACTTGAGGTCTAGGTCACCACTGGAGTCAGTTGGGAATTCTGTAAATAATTATCACTGTCCAGAAATTATTATTTTTACAGTGCCATAAGCTTGCAGAGAGACATTCTGTGCTCTGCAGGATTTTCCTTCCAAGAATGTGTGTAGTGAGATCCCAGCTATGCAGATTAGGAATTTTGATTAATGGGGTGGGTTTTCCATCTGTTAGTGCAGTTTTTAATGTGAAGGAATACCTGGGCAAGTGACAGGCTGTGGGAATGTTCCCTGGAGGAGTGATCCAATACTCGTGCTGAAGGTTTGGTGGGTGCTGGCTCTTCCTGCTGCTAGAACCTGGGGATACTAGCTTACTACTTGTGAAGTGTGCAATGCTTTTGTTTTAGTTTTTTTTTCTTCTTTCCGTGACTTCCATTGAAGCATTTATCTATTTCAAAGGGAATAGAAGAGCTCTTTATTCCATATGTAGCATTCACTGGAGATATGAATCCCTGTTCCTGGAGAGTAACTCACAGTTACTTACAGTATAAAGAATGACTCGTCAGCTACTACTGAAATTCAGATTCTCCACTTCTGCTCCATCTGTGAGTTCTGTCACTAGACAACAGTAGCAACTGCTGCAGCAGTCATTCCTAATTGGAATGTAGTCTTTAGATTATCCTTGCTCATTGTGGGTGATTTACTGCCATCCACTCAGGCAACATTACCTTCTTATTTGTCTGAGTGAGGTTCAGACTCCGCAGTCTCATGTGTTGTGTCATTTACTACTTAATGGCAGTGTAAAAAGCATAAGAATAAATCCATATGGGGTGTAGCCGTAATACGGGATAGAAAGGAGATGCAATGTTCATGAGGCAGGAGCAGAGGAATGCTGTTGGATCAGGTGAGAATGGGAATGATGAAGTGAACTCTCTGTCTACAGCTTGCTTAAAGATCAATTTGAAAAATAATTTTGAGATAAATACTTGCTGTATTTAATTTTTATTTGCTTTTAGACCTCTATAATTTTTATGATATAATTAAGAAATGGGTTGAGAACCTTCGGTCTGTCTACATAAGTCTGTAAAGTAGATAGCTCACCTGTAAGTTCTCAGAAAGTTTATATATCCACCACTATTCCTCAGTTATGTGGAGAGGAGTTTAAGATTTATCACTGTGATGGTCTTAATTCAGGAGTATGAGGACATCTTTTTCCAAGGACCAGGATTCCAACTGTTTTCAGGCTCTGAAGCTCTGAGGCTCAGCAGGCCCAGGGGATGTCCACCTGCAAAATTTCACCAGGCTTGGTGATGCTTACTCCTCTCTCAGAGAAAAGCAGGAAAGGATGCTGAACTACATATTTTGAGGCTAGGGGCACTTAATATGACTTAGAGAATGCCCACCCTTGTAATAGCTGTGCCAGCTCTTGCAATCAAGTGAATTTGTGACAGTCTTGCTTTCATGGGATAGAAATGAAAAGGAATGTTTCAGTTCTCATAGCTAAAGGGAAGTGCTTGTAAATGTGAATGGTGGCTTGGCCCCCAAAAGACAAGTAAAAATCCAGTGTTGGTTGTTGTTATTCAGAGGCTGAATTTCTGTGTTTAATCATCATTTTGGGGGCCTGACTCACAGTTTTTAAGTGCTAGGGATTGCTATAGTAAGAATTACATATCAGCCTGTAATCAGATGCATTTTTTAACTAAGGAAACTGCAACAGTGAAGGGAATAGGAGAAACAAAACCAATCTGGGCATTCCTTCATAGGTTAAATTACTGAACATTTTGTCTTGGCAGCCAGCAGGCATCTAGTACAAACACACTTGCTGAGCCTTATGGACAAATGCTGAACATCTCCAGGTTTATGTATGCCCAGTTGGATGAAGCAGTAAAAGTGCACATGAGATATTTATTCTTTCTATCCTTTTTAAGCCATTGCCTTTAAGTGTATCCAGAAGGGAATGTCAGAGTGTGCAGTTTGAGCTTTCTAATCCAAAAATTGTAACAACAAAAAAGTTAACCTATCATTAGAGAAATCATGTGTTTTGATAGTTCTGTTTAGACAACAGAACGAGTGAAAATCACTTATTTAGTGTAGTTCAGTAAATGCTAATGGGTCCAGCATCTGAGAACATGTTTATTTTTGCCTTGGGTCTTTGATGCTTTCTCTCATTTAAAAAAAAACCCAAACAAACAGTTTTGTGCTTCACTTGTCTAACAGGCCATTGTTACTGAAAGTCTTGTACTAAGAAGGTTGAGTTTGTTGTTTTTCTCCACCTAATCTGTGAGAAAATGTTGAGTTGGTTTTACAAGTTTAGTACAAACTCTGTTTTCTCATCTGCTGCAGAACAGCAGATCTGCATCATGAAGAAAAGCAAATTTCCCTCTGCTGGTGTGGAGGGAAATGGGCTGCTGGGGTTCCAGTGGGGTGTGGGCTCTCTTCTTTGTGGCATAACCAGGAGAACATGTGCAGTGTGCTGTCACTTGAAATCAGGGGTCAACCTAGATGAATATGAGCTTGCTCAGCACTTTAGAGCTTAATCAGTTCTTTCCCAAAGAACTTCTGGCTTAATCATTTGGTCTCAGGTGGTATCTCGTGTGGCTCTGCAGTCTGTCTGGTGAGAATCTTACTCCTTTCCATTTAAGATCAATAACTTGTTTTGCCTTAGAGAAATTAAAAAGAAACCCCAAAGTCCTGAGAAGTAAGTTGTTTCCATTCATGAATTGCTGCCAGTGTACAGGTATTTCTCAAATACCTGGATAACTGCTAAGAACAGATTAGCTTTAAACAAGTTTAAGGAAGAAATAGCCAGGCATTGTCATTTCATCATCACCTTTTTGGGTCTAAAGTGAATGGGCTGAATATATTGCAGAGGAAGATCTCCCAAAACACATTGGACGAGTCATTGAGCACATAACATGATTTTAAAAGTATTTTTAAATCAACTTTCAGGCACTATTCCTGTCTTAAGATGCCTCGTTGCAGGACTAAGTAGGTTGAATGATTTATTTAGTGAATTTTTACTTCTATCCTCATACTGAGTAGATACCTTGGTTTAATTTCTTGAAGGATGTTTAGGATTTTTGCTTGCTCTTCTTAGCAGCAGCTTTTAAATGTTGATACTGTAGAAGACCATAAACCTTCAGAAAGTTAATTCACAGTGAAAAGCACTCTGGGTCCTCTGGGCTTATGCTTTCCCTGAGCAAGCTGATACACTTCCTCTGAAAAGAGGAGTGGGGAGGCACCCTTGAGATTTCTTCCCTCCTTTCCCTGGTCCTGCCCTTGAATCCCTCCCTGCCTGGAGGTGGTGGCTGTGCCTGCTGTCCCTTGGGAATTTACAGGTGACATCATAGGCATGCCAGCTCCAGAATAACTTCTGCCCTGTTTTTTTGGAAAAGGATTGCCTTAATGCTTTGGATCATTTCCAGATCTACCTCAGGTGTCACCAGCAACTCTTCCCATTTCAAAGAGTAATATGTTCTATAAATAGTGGTGCAAATTAGGCTCTGGTTGTGTCCCAGATCCCTGAACTTATGTCGTCCCTAGCGACAGGACTGTGGAGTGAGAGGCAGGAGGTGCTGCCCCAGTGTCCAGCTTGGACAGGGCAGGGGGCACTGCTCTGACAGCATTTAGTCTTGTCCTGTTGCTGGCTGCTCTCAGGAACAGGGTGCCTTACTTCAAATATTCTTATTCTTACTTAAAAACTGAATTTTCTCTTGGGAAAAGTGTCAGAACCCTCTTGTTGACTGAAAGGAAGGGACTGCGGAATGGAGTACTCCAGAAGGAAAGAAAATGCTCTTGGAGGGCAGGAGGGAAGGTGGTGAGATGGAGGAGCCTTGGGAGATTGTAAGGGAAGATTGCTAGGGCTTAACACAATAGAGACAAGGAGTTTGCAGCAGGAGGGGCACTGAAGAAGAAGAAACATTAAAAGCAGAGAATAAAATAAACATTTATGTGAAGCAGAATAGCAAAGACCATAGTTAGGAAATTTGAGAACACATATGTGGCTAAATCAGAAAGGCAATCAATTAAGGGTAAAACATTCTGTGAAGTGGACAATTTAAGGACAGTTCAGTTGGTTAAGCAAGATAACCCAAGGAAGTAACAATTAATTGAAACAGTGTGAGGTAAATTATAATCTCTGAGAAGAAGCTCAAGTTTCATATGGAAGCAGATCACTTGAGTAAATTGAGGGTCCAGTTTCAATGGCCAGAGGTATAACGCAGGCCATGAAACCATAAATAGGAGAGGGCATTTTCATGCCACAAGATAGGAGAATCATTTTGCTCTAGAGACGACTGTTGAATTGGTGAGATTTGGAAGTGGAGTGATGAAATATGTGGAGTACAGCCCACTCACTGCAGCTATCTCTGGTACCTGTCCTACTTAAGAGCTGTGGTAGGGCAAATGTCCATATGGTTAGCAAAAAGACAGGAAAACAACATTTGTTTCTCTGTTTTTTTCATTCTCTGATTGCATTTTGCCAACTAGACAGTCCAGAGGCTTGACATCTAGTGAACTTTGTTTGCTGAGGGTTAGACTGCCCTTTGGGGCACCAGCGGCTCAAGCTGAGGGATGATGAATTACAGCAGGCAATTCTTTGACTTCTCTTATCTCAAACTGGGGTTGGTTACTATGGTTTTGGGGTGAGACTTTAAAACAAAGGCATGCTTTATTCTGTCTGGATGCCATCCATAGTATTTCTGATGAGGTGACTTCTCACTGTATGTTCTAGTAGGATCATACACATTGTTGGCATTAAATGGATGCATACATAATGTGTATTTAGCAAGAACTCCAAGCTGCACTGTTCTGGGGATATTCACCTACTTCAGAACTCCTTGGCCACATGCACTTGGCTAGTTTTGGTTCCAAGCTTTGGAACAGCTCTGGGAAGGTGAGGGATTTGTGGGGGCAGACATGGGGCTTCTACACTTCTGGTTGTCAAACGCCAGCATCTTCTCCAGAGTGATCTTACTGTGCGGGAGGCAGAGTGCAAAGCAGTGAAATTTTGTGTCTTGGGTGTTGTCTTTCTCTCTCTTCTGCAGCATTTCCACCATGTAGCTTCTGCCCCAAATATGCCTGCTTCCCAATGGTTGTAGGAATACACCTGTGGGCATCTGCAGGAAATTTGTGAGAGGTCTGCAGCATAAATCAACTGATAATGGACTTTTATTGCAGTGCATAAAAACACAGAAATGTCTTTAGCAGGACTAATTACTACATCAGGTCCTTTTAGTTTAGTTTCCTATCTCTGTCAAGGCCTGGCACCAAATGCTTCAGAGAAAGTCATGCAATAAATGTAGTAGTAGTATGATCTCCCAAATAAATCAGTGTCTCAGGTTCTTAGCATCTTGAGACTTCATTTAGCCTTCACTAACTTAGTTTAACACCTCATTCCAAATTACTGTTGTTACTTACAACAACCTTTAATGTACTTGGTGCTTATATAAACAATCAATTCCTTCTTAACCTTCATTATGCTTAATTTAGGAAGTGCAGGTGTTCTTCAAATGGTTAGTTCTTAAATATATGTCTTATTCTTAGATTGCTGCTTGATTGTGTTTCCTCTTCAGCTCATACACCCTTTTTGTACTAATTTTCTTTTTTATCTGGTTTATTTTTAGATTGTACCAGAAAAGAAAATGTCACCATGCTGTTGAAAACTAAATAGCTCACCTTCAACCCTGTAGTAAACAGTTTAATTACTGTGGAAACGGGATTATTGCTCTTGTAAAATTGTTCTAAACTATCCTTTTTTTTTTTTCTAAATAATTCACTGCTTAAGTTTCTTGAAATGAGCAGCATAGACCAACTGGCCATGATTCAGTAGAGCTCTGTAACTTGTCATGCATTCTTGAGCTGCAAGGTGAATTTTCAAGATGAATTTGAGACCTAAAACGTGGCGGTTGGACTGCCCAGTTAGTGGATGCTCTCAAATCAGCTGTATCAGGCCTGGGAGCTCTGAATGTAATGAAAGGCTCGGTCGAAGAAAAAGATATGTCTGGTTAACTTTTGCATAGTACACATCCTATAGGTGTGAACGTGGAAGTCTTCTTGTGCAAGTCAAGAGGCTGACATTTATTTGCCTGATAGGGCACATTTTTTATTTTTACTCGGTAGCAGGAAGGAAAACCACAGACTCAGTTCATTGTGGAGTAAGTCCAGTGCTACCCTAAGAAGCTGGGGACAAAGAGGTCAGAAAGAGAGAATGTCCTTGGTGGCCATCTCTTGGGGCCAGGGACTGTGGGATTCTTGTTTCCAACATGTAGTTTCCACAATGTTCCTGAACGATTATGAGTTACTTCCAGTCCAAACTGATGAGTTCAAGCTCAATCATTAAATTAGAGAATCTGCCACCTTCCTTCCTCACTCCCCTCAGGATCCTGAATGCAGCGTTTCATGGGCCAGTGGTTTTATTGATTATATATCCCCAAGCAGTGCTTTCTTGATAGTGAATAGTAGATCCAGCTGTAAGCTGACCCATGAATACCTGTACCAAAAATTATCCCTGACACACTCCAGAAATCTCCCAGGTTGCTTGCATGACTCTGTGTTGCCCTTCCTATGGGTGTCAGGGGGAGAGATATAAGTCTCCTAGTGGACCCAGAGTTTGTGATCCAGGGATTTCCTTGAGTCTTTTAAAGGAGGTTTCTGTTCCCAGCACTATGCCTCACTCTTCTGGAACTGAGGATGTGGATTCCTGGGTAAAAATAAACTCAGGTTGGATACACTAGCCTGAGAGACTGCATGGCTGTGAGCTTTACGTCTTGTTTGAAACTGCTGGTTCATAAATTCCTCCCTCAGATCTTTTCAGAACCTAGCTCACATATTTTTAATATTTCGATTTCTTTGGACTATGAGTAGTCTGTGAAAACTGGAGCACAGCAGCTAATTAAACTTAGGAATTCGACAGTACTTCAACCCAAAATAGTTTCCTGTGATATGTGTGACTGTATATGTCAAACTCTTCAGGCTTGGCTTTTATTTAGAATTTCATAGTGTTGAAGTATATATATTGCAGGCATTTCAAGGTTGCATGTGTTGCTTTGTTGTAGTATGCCAGGCAGCTCCCTAAACAGCAACAGGTCTCCTGTTTACTACCTTTACTCTAATGGATCCTGTAACTGCATTCTCTCGGAATAACGAAGTCTATAAAGGATGGGAAACTCAGTCAGAAAGAGGAGGGGAAAGTAAAACTCCAGACTTGATTTCTGCCAGGAACATTTCCTGTAGCTGTTCTGCAGCACTCAGAAGCCCAGGGTTTCCCAGACCCACCCACTCATGCCTGTGTAGGGGAGATGTGATTGTATAGCTGGGGTCAGGTCTGACAGATGGCAGAGGCAGGAGAGGTGGATGGAAAAGAAAACATCTTGGCAAAGATGGGTAGGAGTCATAGCATGTAGTAATCTCTGTGGTTTGTGTTTGACAGGCTTTTAAGAATTCTAATCTCACATGGAGTGTTAGCTTGTTGAAGGCCACCAGATTGGGCAGAGGGGGAAGGTGGATAAATTACATTTTCTGCCAGGACTTCAGGCCTGTAAGAGCTTAGTACATAAATCATGTTTATCCTCTAGGAAGCTGTTTGATTGCTCTGGGCAATGGGATTTGTGCATTCCTGATTTATTCCCAGCAGCACAGAGCATAGCATACCAAACTGCTTAGATTAGGATAGACTCAAACGGGCTTCCTGTCTCCTGCTCACCTCTTCTTTTTCACTGCTAGCTCTCTGTTTTCTACTTCTGCTTCTTCTGTGCCTGTGCAGGAAACCTCCCCACCCCAGAACCACTAAACATTGTGGAGTGTTGTGAAACTACCTGTTTGTAGTGAGTGCAGCCAAATATCATTTGCTTAATGGTAATGGCAAAACAGCGTGCAGTGGGTTGAAAGTTGTAAATATGTGATGACCTTGATGGCTGGAGCTGTTTGGATTATATAATATATAATGTATAATATAAAAGGACTGTTTCAGAGCCCCGACAAGCTGTAGTGGTGCCTGTGAACTTCTGGGAACTTTGGAAGCGTAAGTTTTGGAAACTCTGCTTCCAGCACCGTGTGAATATTTGTAGTGAAAGGCCAGGTTTATGTTCCTTGATTACACTGGAAAGTTCTTTCTAATGGGTTGGGAGAAGTCCTGCCAGCTCTTTTTAGGGTCTGGAATAGCTCAGATGATAAACCTCTGCATGTCCTTTGGAAGCAGCTGTTAAGTAATAGAAATGCGGATTACATGTTTAGATGAAACAAGGAGTGCTTAGATCCCCACTGCTTAAGTCTGACCCAGGAAATTCCCAGTGTTTTATACACCCTGGAATCCAAGTGGATAGTTGTGGTGAGCAGTGGATTGGTGCTGTGACTCTGTCCAGAGGGACTTGGCTCAGGTTAGGTTGCCAGTGAAAGAGTGTAGTGACTCAGAGATGAGATGATGTGGGAGGAAAGTCAGAAAATATCTCCTGGACTCTTCCCCACCTCCTGTTAGAGACTCCTGAGGTTTCTTTGGCATAGTGAGCATTGGACAGAGAGGAGGTTTGAGAATGCTTTAAGTAATCACAAGAGGCATTTTACAGAGAGTTGTTAGTAGGTTGGCAGCACTGTTGAGACCAAATGGCAAGATTACTTCTCCATCAGCATTTTGTCCTTTCTAATGTGGTGCTAGCGGGAGTAAGGCAGTGTTTGTTACTGAGATATGTTCAGAAAGAAAAAAAAAAAAGAAAATCACTTTCCTGAGTGCAAAATGGAGCTTTGATCATCTCAATTAATACAACACACAGCTGTTGCTCAGCTGCGGAGAATGGAAGTAGGAGAGTAGCAAAAAGAAATCCTGTAGTCCACCATTTGCTTTTGCTTTTGCTTTTGTTTTATCATAACAGTCCCTGATGATCATCAATAAACTTGATTTTTGGGTTTCACTGGGCCTACAGGAGAGAAAAGTGTGAAGACAAACAGGGTATGTGGCCTTTTGTTCCTGGAACAGGTGTCTGGAGATGACTTGTGAAAGCATCTCAGCTGATCTTCCCTGTAAGAACAGACTCATTTCAACCCAGAGCTGTTGAGATCTTATCTCATTTCCATAAGTCTGTAAAGAGGCAAGAGACTTCAACTGTGATGGAGTTCAATATGAGTGCAAGATGACTGCCATTTAACTTTTTTCTGTGGCTTCATCAAAAGAGACTTGAAAAGACTTGGTATTGGAGTTTCTAATAAAAAGAGGTTCCCATGTGGATATGTCTTTCCTTTATTTTAATCTATTTAGTGCCTTTAGCAAAGTGTTTGCATCAATAAAGCTGATTTTATAGCACCTAGCACTCAGGCAAGATTTAAAACACATTAGCAAAATATCAAAAATTAAGCTTTTACCTGCAAACAGGGGAATTGCAAGTTCAAGGTGGATTTCAGATAAATGGCTCCATTTTAATCTGTGGTAATTTTACCATTCTCGTTCATCTGTGAGAAGCCATCTGTCAGCACGCAGAAGGACTACTGAACTCAGTTCAGAAATATCTCTGGATCCTCAGCCAACTGATGGTCAGCTGTTTACAGAAGTGATGTTGGTGGTTACAGCAGCTGGGGCTGTAAGTGAAGTCCAGTGTCAGTGCTTGGTGATGCATTAAATCCTGGCTTTCATCCAAAATCAGACTATTACAGCTTAACTGGTGTATAATTCTGGGTGTACAGAAGCAACAAAGAGCACACTGTTTTGTCAATGTCCATTTCAAGGAAGCTAAAGCAAGGCATTATTTGGCGTTTATTGGATTATTTTCCCCTTTTCAGTCAGTAGGAAATGTGATATAACTGGAATCTCAATCATAATCCACTCACTTTAGGAAATTTTTCTCACTGGCACATTTCATCCAAATTAAACAGAATCATAGAAGTCTTAAAGGTAGTGAGTTCCTACCAGTTTAATGAAAAACTGGATAAAAGAGAGAGGTCAAGCCCCACATTTCCTATTTTGTTTGGCCTCCTGTTTGGCTGATCAGCTCATCCTGCTGGCTGGCAGGCATCAGATGGATGCTTCCCAACCAGGCAAAACTCAGTGCACCCCCTAAATAATTGATAGTTATGACATGTGGGAAGCAGTTTCTGAGAAATGAGAGGAACAAGTTTCTCTTCAAAACCAGGCTTCCTTCAGTCTATTCCTTCAGATTTATTCATCCGTCTTTGATAGATTAAAACTTTTCTCCAGATGTGCACCTTCCTATGCCTCTGAAAATATATTGGTTTTTCATGCCTTTTCCTGTGATACTTTTACATATTCTTGTCTCTGTCACATATATATGTTGAAGCTATCTCATGGGACACCCTCCCTTTTC